>LPNX010535246.1:200015-225874 GCA_001517045.1 Pseudotsuga menziesii
AAGAAGGGGTATTGGTTTTGGTAATGTTCATGAAATACTGTATGAAAATCAGTAAGGGAAGATAAACTTTCTGATGGTAACCCTTCATACCATGACTTTGCATCTCCTTCTAGAGTAGCCATGAACATTTTCATTAAAGAATCCTCATGCAATTTAACTCCCAGCTTATGTATATGTATATGAAATCTAACTAAATGAATGGCAGCATCATCATTCTTTTGGTCTTTAAACTTTGGGAGACCTGTTTGCCAATCCACTTTAGGTATTCGATTTGGAAAACCAGGAATGTGAGCACGATTCATAGGAGCATACCTTGCAGACGAAGAACTCATCTGGATAAATGAATATACTGAATCAACTCTTCAAACTTTAAAATATTTTGACAGTGGAGTCGCCATAGGAATTCTGAAAACTGGATTCTTCGAAGATGGAGTCGCCAGGTGAAATATGCACAACCTTGCCGATATCTGACTGTTGTTCACCATCAACAGTCAAATCTGAAAGTATGTCGTTTATACCCAGGGAAGATTTGAACCTTCGTTCCCCGGCAACGGCGCCAATTTGTTAGCACTCAGAATGTACGCAGGTTGTGAAAAGGTAGATCCCGAGGTAACGGCAAAAACCACTTTAGAATGTATTTCTGACATAATACAATCAGAGAGGGATCTCTCACCATTTACAAAGTTTTTATACTCATGATATTTCAATCAAATACACTCAGAAGGTCAGATTTCTGATGGGACAAATAGGACAAGTTTGTTTTAAAGACTTGGTAGGACAGTCATGGAGGAGACCATTCTGCAACTCTTCTGGGCTGACTTGCTTCTGCATTGTTGAATGGTGGCTTCCCTTCACGATGTAGGACAGTGCTCTCCAAGCAGCCCAATCAGTCCCAAGTATGAACAAACGGCTACAGACATAAAAGAATGTTCAACCTGTACGCCCTCCACTTTAAATGCAATTGACAGCCGATAGGTCTCGCCTTGATCAAACCCTGAACTTAGAAAACTTGTTTAGAAGAAGTTCCTTTCGCGACAGCGATTGATCAGATCTTTAAAACCTTTGGAAAGAAAGCCCTGAACTTACAAAACCTGAATCTCTCGCTCGGAAGCAATGGGAGACAATAAAACCAGGGGACTTGTATTTTATAAAGGCGCGCGGTATACAAATGGAATTATTTTTAAAACAAAGTAAAAAAAAACCCAAGTCAAATTTATTTATAAACAATGGTCTATTCCGGAGCCTCCTTTTAAAATTAACCTTCGTGCAGCTTTTAGCTCCGGAATCACCCACAGCCATCGATGTAATATATCTTTAATTTTCCACCGTCGGATCACATGCCACGTACCAAATTCCGCTGGGCACCTTGGAATTATCTACCATGCAAGTTTCAATTCCGGAATCAATCCCAACCGTTGATTATTCTTCCTTTAACTTTCAACCGTTGGATCAAGCACCATGAAATGAATTCCGCTGGGCACTTTGGGCTTATTTATAGCGCAAGTCTGGGCTCCAGAATTATTTTCAGCCATTGATTACTTTTCACTTTATTTTTTAACCATTGGATAAGGCTACACATACCTAATTCCGCCGGGTGCTTTTTGTTTTAATTAACGGGCAACTTTACTCCCCGGAAATAATATTACCCGTTAATATAATTTGCCTTTTACATTAGCCGCCCGATTTTTTATAAAGGTAATAAACCTTGTTTTAGCCCGTAAAACTTTATTAAACTTGGTTTGTATGAATAAAGGCCGCCTTTTTACTTTGGAAGAATATTCAAAACTATTAATTTTTGAATATAAATAAAATGAAATCTTTATAAAGCCCATTTTTAGGTTTCCTTCAAAAATTAATGAAAATTTTTTCTCCATTTGTGAAAAACTCATTTGTCCTTTTCCCTAAACTTCTTTACCTTCTCTTCTTTGCCAACTTGGACATATTTTAATGAGAAAACTTTGGAAACCAACTCAATCACCCATGAGAACTTAAAATTTTGAAGGCAATAGGACCAATTCCGACAGAAATAAATTCAGTGTTAACACGAACAATACTATGAAGAAAGGGCGAAAGAATTTTACGAGTTAAAGTTAGGATCCATGACTATGAAGGACTTAAACAGTAAATTCTTAAGCCTGTTAAGGTATGTGCCTTATTTAGTTGATGAAAAACCTAAAGTACAGCGGTTTCTCAGCTGCCTACCATATCATATCAAGGACATAATCGAGTATGATAACCCAAGGACTCTGGAAGAAGCCATGAGAAAGGCAAATTTCTGTTTTGAACAGAACAAAAAAAAAAGAAGGTATAGCCAACTGGAAGGCTAAAAAGAACAGTAATCAGCCTGAGTTCAAGAAAAAGGAGTTTATACCTCAGAAAAATTTCAGGAATAACAAGAACAGAAATCATTCTAATGGTAAGAACTTCCAAGGAAACAGAAATGGTGCTTCTAATAATCCCAATAATTCCAATAACTTCAAGGGCAAGGAAGCTTCAAACAATCATGGAAATTTCACTAAGAATTTCGAACGGAAGGAGCCTGTTAAGTGTTGGGAGTGCAATGGCCCACACTATGCTTCGTTCTGCCCAAACCGGAAAAAGCCAAACAACAATATTCATACTGTGCAGGATGAAATGACTGTTGGAGAATTTGCAAGGACCATGCCCCAAATCAATGCAGCGTTGGAGAATCGCCAAGCGGATTATCAGACTTCCATGGTGGAAGTAGAAGGTATGGTTAACCAAACCCTTGTAAATATTTTAATAGATCCAGGTGCTAGTCTTAGTTACATTTCACCGCAGATGGTAGAAATGTGTAAATTGACTGTTGAAAAGTTTGATAGCTCCTGGTTAGTTCAATTAGCCACTGGGGCAAAAAGGAAAGTAACCTGCTATGTGAAAGAATGTGCTTTAGTTATGAATGATTTTAAAACTACTGTTAAGCTAAATGTTCTGCCACTTGGCTCGTATGACTTATTGATTGGTATGGATTGGTTAGAACAGCATAGGGTAGTTTTAAACTATTTTGATAAAACATTTACGTGCGTAAATAATAATGAACTATCAGTAAGAGTTAAGGGTATTCCTAGGAAAACTATAATTAGGCATATTTCTGCCTTACAACTCAAAAGAGCAGTCAGGAAAGGGTGCAAAGCCTATGTTGTAACTATTACAGATGAGGCAAGTAAATCTGAAAAAGATAAAATAAAAATAGAGGATATTCCTGTGTTAAACGAATTTACTGATGTTTTTCCGGAGGAAATTCCAGGATTACCTCTTAGGAGGGAACTGGATTTCACAATTGAGCTGGTACCAGGTGTTGTACCTAGCTCAAAAGCTCCGTATCGTATGAACATTTTAGAACTTAATGAATAAAATCACAGTTAAAAGAATTAATAGATAAGAAGTACATCCGACCTAGTGTGTCCCCTTGGGGAGCACCAGTAATTTTTGTTAAAAAGAAAGACGGAACTATGCGACTATGCATAGTTTACCGTCAACTAAATAAGATGACAATTAAAAACAGATATCCGTTGCCCCGCATAGATGATCTGTTCGATCAGCTACGTGGAGCTACGGTATTCTCAAAGATAGACCTGAGATCAGGATATCATCAGGTAAAAATTAAAGAAGAGGACATTTTCAAGACAACCTTCAGAACAAAGTATGGACATTACGAATTTGTCGTAATGCCATTTGGGCTTACTAATGCCCCAGCTGTCTTTATGTGTCTAATGAATAATATAATGCATAAATATTTAGATAAATTTGTTGTCGTATTTATCGATGACATCTCAATTTATTCTAAAAATGAAGCGGAACATAAGGAACACTTACGGATATTTTTACAAGAGCTGCGAGAGCAACAGCTCTTTGCGAAGTTCAACAAGTGTGATTTCTTTAAGGATGAAATCCATTACTTAGATCACGTAGTGACTAAGGAAGGGATTTCAGTGGATCCTGAAAAGATTCGGGCAATCGAAGATTGGCCAGTTCCAAAGGATGTAACAGATGTTAGGTCATTTATGGGAATTACCGGTTACTACCGGAGGTTCATAGAAGGCTTTTCAAAAATAGCTAATCCCATTACTTCCTTGCAAAAGAAATGCAAGAAATTTGATTGGAACTTAAAATGTGAAGAAAGTTTTAAAAAATTAGAAACTTTATTAACAACTGCGCCTATTCTAAGAATATCATATCCTAATAAGGATTTTGTGGTATGCACTGATGCCTGTAATGATGGTTTAGGCGGTGTGCTGACTCAAGGCGAGCATGTCATTGCCTATGAGTCTAGGAAGTTAAAGATCCATGAAAAGAATTATGCCACTTATGATTTGGAACTTGCTGCTGTTATTCATGCCTTAAAAATGTGGCGACGCCACTTAATAGGCAGAAAACTTACTTTAATGACTAATAATAAGGGTCTGAAATACCTTTTAGATCAGCCCAACTTAAATGCAAGACAAGCAAGGTGGTTGGCCTTCTTGAGTGAATATGACTTTGAAATTCAACACATAAAAGGAAAAGAAAATAAGGTGGCTGATGCTTTGAGCAGAAATGCAAGGCTGAACTTTGCAGCAACAATTAGCACTTATGCTTCTAATTTAAATGAACAACTGACTGAAGGAATAAAATTGGATGAAATTTATCAAAAATTACAAGTTACAGCTAAAGAAAAACCTACAGAAAGTTTAATAAAAGGTTATAATCTAAATAAAGATGGATTTTTATTGTTTAAAGACAGACTGTATGTGCCTAATGTGCCTAAGGTTAAATTGCTGATTCTGGATGAAGTTCATAAAACCCCTTACTCAGGGCATCCAGGCTACTAGAAAACTGTCACCATGTTAAGAAAAGAATATTGCTGACTTAATATGAAATATGAAGTAGCTGAGTATATAGCTAGATGTTTGGACTGTCAACAAGTGAAAACAGAACACCAACATCCAGCTGGTTTATTGCAACCTTTGCCTATTCCTAGTTGGAAATAGAAAATAATCAGCTTAGATTTTATTACTGGATTACCCAGAAATCGGAATCAGAATGATTCAATCATGGTGGTAGTAGATAAATTAAGTAAAGCAGCACATTTTATTCCTGTTAAAACCACTTCCAAGGCTGCAAACATAGCTGACATATTCTTAAAGCAGATTTTTCGGCTACATGGTGTACCGAAGGTTATCATTTCAGACAGGGATCCTAAATTCACAGGGAATTTTTGGAAATCCTTGTTTAAAGGATTGAATACAACACTGAATTTCAGCACCTCTTTCCATCCTCAAACAGATGGGCAGACAGAAAGAGTGAATCAAGTACTGGAAGATCTGTTAAGAATGTATGTTAAGGATCAGCCAGGTAAGTGGGAGGATTATTTGCATTTAGCAGAATTTGCATACAATAACAACTATCAATCATCATCTAAGTTCAGTCCTTTTGAAATTCTGTATGGGCGTAAATGCAACACTCCTATCTTCTGGAATAATCCAGTAGATAGATTAGTGTTAGGCCCTGAATTATTGAAGGAAATGGAACAGATTGTGAAACAAGTGCAGAAAAATTTGAAGGTAGCACAAGATCAGCAAAAGAGCCAAGCAGATGTGAAAAAAACTCCCAAAGAGTTCCAGGTAGATGAGCACGTGTTTATAAAGGTAAGACCAAAGAAGAGCTCCCTAAGACTGGGGAGTTGTGCAAAACTAGCACCACGTTACTGTGGTCCGTCTGAAATTTTATCTAGAATTGATCAAGTTGCATACCAGCTAGCGTTACCTCCTAACTTGAAAGTGCATAATGTTTTCCATATATCTGTTCTAAAAAAATATGTTCATGATGCTACTCATGTGATTGATTGTAATGTTGTACAGGTGGAACCAGAAGGAGAAGTTCTGGTGGAACCGGATTGTATCATTGGGAAGAGGGAAATTACTCTGTGGAACCGCATAATTGGACAGCTGAAGGTGCAATGGAAGCACCTTAGTCCTGAAGAAGCTACCTGGGAACTGGAAAGTAAGATGTGGGAAGCATACCCGAATCTGTTCCAGGGGGTTGCAGATGATGAAGAATAAGTAACATCGAGGACGATGTTACATTTTAAGGGGGTGTGTATGTCACATACCCCAATTTTGTAAATTAATGTTAATTGTTTTATTATATTCTTGAGACATTATGTTAAAAATTAATGCTAAGTAGGAACTGATGACTCAGCAGAGTCAACAAAAGTGGAATGTAATTCATAATATTTTATTATTAATAAATAAATTGTGAAGACAACAGCATGGGAGAGCTGTTAAAAAGAGGTTACTGGTCAAACTGGTGGATGGAAATAGGTGGAGGGAAAAAGACAAGTGACAGCATCCTCAAACACTTCCTAAGTTGCATGTGGCAACTTCCCTATATTTGGGGTCATGATTCCCCAAGAAAGTGGGATCAGAGCAAGTGGCTCATTAAATGACAACTAACCCAAAAAGACCTAGGCAATCTTTTAAAAGTACTCAATGAAGAGAGTTGAGACTGCCCAGATATTTTTTCAGAGAGAATTCATTCAGGTGAATGTTATTCAAGAAATTCATTGAGGAAAGAGGGAAAAACAGTAAGGAAGTTGTCTGAGAGGATTGCTGCAGTAACTTGGTTTATTACAGCTTTTTAGCTCGGAGAACTTACTGATAAGTTCTGAGTTAATACTGAGTTTGAAGACTGGTGTTTGACTTTGCTGCACCTAGTTCCAGCCAGGGAGACCAGAGCAAGCTCGAGGTCCTGAGGAGTCGCTGTCTGAGCGCTCTCCAGGAGTTGGTAGGGAGGAACGGCCTCCCATTGCTGTTGTTGTCCCAGTTCAAACAGGTTCTGTCACTTATCTATTTATGTTTAATGAGTATGAATGGACAAATGTTATGCTTGTATTATTTGACAAAAGAATTAGCTGGTTAGTGATGTAATTGTTCTAATTTATCAGTAGTTGAATCTGTTGATGAAAAATAAAGACCTACTGTGTTTTTCCACATCTGGCCTACCAGACCATACTCCAGCACAGAGGTAGAAATTATAGAAAGATGTATGATGAGATTATAATTTAGACAGTTGTTTCTTTACATATCATCAGAAGGAATGTTTGTTTTTACTGGTAGCTGTTCATGCTTACAGATAAAACTAGTTTTGTACAGTAATCGTTTCAGTAGTCTTATTATCGAAGCAGATAGATTAAGGTTACCTTAGTTCATTCTACTGTATTGAAAATATTACTATTTCTTCCTTCTAGTTTAAAAATAATTTAACTGATTATGTCCAAATAACAGTACTGAATGTAGAAGTAAATAAATGTAGATTTAACTCTATAATCAAGCAAACTAGTTAGAATTGATGTATTACATTAATGTTATCTTTTCCTTTAATTTTTCTTTCCTTTATTAAACCAATTTCAAACGTTATTTAGAATGGTAACCCTATCTTTTATGGACTATAAATGCATGCTACTATATATATGGTTATATAAGATAGATCATAAGAAGTGTTATACGATTTATTTTTATTTTCATAAGTAATATTCTAACTTAACAAACAGATTAAATAGTATCAGAACTCTTTAAGTAACTGCATATCAATACAGGAAGTAAAACAGCATAATGCTATCTTCTATATGCTATCAAATAAACAAAGGTATACATATGGAAAATCTAATACTCCAATAAAGACAGGATCATTACTCCCATTGCTATTGTTGTCCCAGTTCAAACAGGTTCTGTCACTTATCTATTTATGTTTAATGAGTATGAATGGACGAATGTTATGCTTGTATTATTTGACAAAAGAATTAGCTGGTTAGTGATGTAATTTTTCTAATTTATGAGTAGTTGAATCTGTTGATGAAAAATAAAGACCTACTGTGTTTTTCCACATCTGGCCTACCAGACCATACTCCAGCACAGAGGTAGAAATTATAGAAATATGTATGATGAGATTATAATTTAGACAATTATTTCTTTACATATCATCAGAAGGAATGTTTGTTTTTACTGGTAGCTGTTCATGCTTACAGATAAAACTAGTTTTGTACAGTAATCGTTTCAGTAGTCTTATTATCGAAGCAGATAGATTAAGGTTACCTTAGTTCATTCTACTGTATTGAAAACATTACTATTTCTTCCTTCTAGTTTAAAAATAATTTAATTGATTATGTCCAAATAACAGTACTCAATGTAGAAGTAAATAAATGTAGATTTAACTCTATAATCAAGCAAACTAGTTAGAATTGATGTATTACATTAATGTTATCTTTTCCTTTAATTTTCCTTTCCTTTATTAAACCAATTTCAAACGTTATTTAGAATGGTAACCCTATCTTTTATGGACTATAAATGCATGCTACTATATATATGGTTATATAAGATAGATCATAAGAAGTGTTATACGATTTATTTTTATTTTCATAAGTAATATTCTAACTTAACAAACAGATTAAATAGTATCAGAACTCTTTAAGTAACTGCATATCAATATAGAAAGTAAAACAACATAATGCTATCTTCTATATGCTATCAAATAAACAAAGGTATACATATGGAGAATCTAATACTCCAATAAAGACAGGATCATTATTTTGTATTAGTAAGTATTATCGTTATAATAATATTATACTTTTATATTATCCAACATTGATATATTAATCTTTTAAACTTAAGGAATGTCAATCTTCTTTAAATTACAATCCTGAGTTAAATATACTCTGTTCTACAGGATAACTTGACATTTCTTAGAAACTTTGTTAAAATAAATTAAAAGCAAAATATAAGAACCTATATAGCTTAAGGGTATAAACCCTATATATCACTTAACAAGTTATATATAACAAGTAAATCAAGGTATAACCTAGGTACATAACCCTGACAGTAACTTTATAAAAGGATTTATCAATAGTGAAATAACTCAGTTGCATAATTTAAAACAAAGGTAAATAACAGAACAGTAGATTGCTCGGACATCGAGCTTAACCAATATGGTAATAACCAGTTATTTACTCACAGTTACAAATAGAGTTTATATTTTTTTAACACAAAATAAATTAAGAAACTATACTGATTCTCAAACTGTAAAAAAATTAGGGTTTAACCCTATAAATTCCAGCTTATGCAAATAAAATAATAACTAAGAGATAAGACAATATTTTCACCTACAGTCGTTTTATAAATCAACAATATAGGCTGTTATAAGCCTATATTTTGTTTATTCCTATACAGAGCATAAATTTAAAATGTATGCGGTAAACAAACCAAAAGATACAGGAAAACATTATAATAAGTTATATTATAGAACTCTGGGTGAAAACCCTGATTATTCAAGAGTACAGTTAAAGAAAACAAGAAGTCGACGTCGTAACCTCATCCACAGACAGGCTTACAGCCAGTACTTCTTCATATTTACAGTATTGTAAAACATAGAAGGAAACTAATAATTACAACAGCGGCCTAAGCCATAACACCCTCACTAAGCCTAGGGGTTTCTCCCACTGTTTCTTTTAACCAGCAGTTTATAAGATCAAACCAAGGCCGTAAGAGTTTCAGGCTTCTTAAAGCCAACCCACGAAGGTTCCAACATAAACCATAAGGACAACAAGCCATGGTGTAACCTAGCTTACCAGGAATTGCAGCCTGCTGCCCAAGTCTTTACACCCAAGGCCGCGTACGTTGGAGATTGAAGAACCTGTAAGCAAAAAGAATAAACCTCATCATTAGAATGTTGTAACCTGCAATAAAAACCTACAGTTAAGAACAAACAGTTAAGCAAAGATGGAAGTTCTTTATTTTTTTTCTTACCTGTTCTTATGAGGAGGCACAACCGCCGGTAACCACGTCACAACTAACAGCGCAAGGAGTTAACACTACTGTAAGGAGGGAAAAAGGAAGAATAACTCTCAACCTTGCACGGAATGCAAATACAGTAGGTCCAACCATCGAAACTACGGAGGGAGGCGTTAGCACTGGCAAGGGTTCGGTTCAATATGGCAGAGAAAGGAATAATGGAGGAGCGAATGACTAAACAAAAATAGCAACGTGTGGAACGAGCCACTATCAGAGGACAAGCCAGAGTATATTTTGCAGAAGAGAGGCAACACAGAGGGCACCGTCGCAGAGCGACCAGCGCCGAAGGAGATGGAGATAATGAAAGGTAGGGTTAACAAACAGCTCTTTTATCCACGCAGTGTATGGCTGTGGCATTGCCACGATAGCTGCTAAATTTACCAACGCAGAGTGGGTTTTGTTATATAGTTCAACCAACAACTCGATGGAGGAATGATTTTCCCAATCATTCGTATGATCAAAGATTATCCAAAGTCTTTGTGCGAGATTCTTCAACCTACGCTGCATGCAAATGATTTTATTCATTATTCTCCACCTTACTTTAATAATCATGGAAATCATAGTAAATCTTTAACGACTCCTTAATATTTATAAAGCTCGGTGGTTGGAAAGTGTTTTGATTGGAAATCATAACCTTTGTATCATAGCATTTACATTGGAGGGTCGTTTGTGATTGATAGTATTAAAGAAATTACCTTGGCGCATTTCTAATGTAAACCTTCCCTCTATATTATAAGGTGCCCTAATTCCTAAAGAAAGTAAAAAGGGTAAAAGCATAAAGACCATAGAATGTTAATAATGCAAACTAGGTAATCTTTGGAGTCACATTTATTGTTTTACCTTTGGCCTTAAAATCATCCCTTGTTTTAAGGTAATAACTTTTCATTAGTGTAAAAATTACCCTGGAAACTGTTAGTCTTATGTTTAATTCCAAGCTCAAAGGCTATGATAAGTGTTATAAAACTATTCAATGATTTCTAGCTTTTATAAGCTAAATTCCTTTATTTGCTAGCATAGTTTAAAAGTTCATAAAGGAAGGCATGAAGGTAGAAAGCTAGGTATAATCTCCTTTCTACTTGTAATCTCTCAAATGATTTATTTACAAAGATTAAAATAGCAACTGTAGTACAAAGTTACTAAAAGACAAGAAAGTAGTATTTACCATGTGGAGACGATGTTTTTACTTAAAGTGATATCCTCAATAATAAGTGAGGACTTGGCAAGGATAGGCCATATCTTTGCAATAATACAGGAAACCCCTTATCAGTTTTCACTGGACTTGTAATGCTTTGTTCACATTTGGATTCTTACTATAGATTTCATAACTCTGTCTCTCTTACTCTGATTTTAAAGAGTTAATAAGATACTTTTGTATAAATCACAACTGTAATAGAATAGAGAAGGTGAATGATCAACAGGAACATAAATTACTTCTGCTAGAAAGGAACTAGTTTAAATATACCTTAACATAAGTTGACATGGATTATTCTCTTACTTTCTTTCGAGATTTTTCTCTTACGACGAACTTATAGTAAATACTTTAGAATTTCGAAATGCAGCGCCACAACCTCTTACCTGTATATCTGTAAGAAAAGTGAAAATCGTTGCGTTAGCTCGAAAGCTAAGTAAGCCCAGTTTTGCATGACAGTTTCACCTTATGGTCACAAGAGGAACAAAAGTCAGTAAAATGAAAGATCTGTTCTATAACTAAACATAAACAACTAATGAATTCAATAGCAAGCTGTTAACATATAACTAATTAATGTTAGTTAAACTGCTTTACGTTAATGTTGTGTAAATTTAAAAAAATTTAAATTTTTTTGGAAAATTTGGGGTTTTGACAAACATCCCTATGTATGCAGGCTCATATATTGAAACTTCCCTTTGGCGTAAATTTGATACATTTATCATGCTTGAAACAATTTTTCGACAACAAGGAAATAGTCCTTCTCAAACTGCCTTTTGACAACTCTTGCTAAACCTTCGAAATGCAACACCAACTGTTGAATATTGGGCACTCCTAATGACAAGAACAACCTCATGCCTTTCACATGTAGAAAATTCTTCATTTGAACAATCTATCCATTTGTATCCCAAAAATAGCTCTGTTGTATTACACAACAAACACATGCTGAAACAACTTAATATTCCAATTGCACATTGCTTTGCAGAACAAAGGAACCAAAATTCCCATCAATTCATTGATGACGAACAACTGACATTAAAGGTCCTTCTTGCTGTTGGTCAACAAGTCATGTTAACTGCTAATTTATGGGTTCAAGCAGGTGATCTTGTTAACGACTCACTTGGAAAAGTCAATCATATTGTCTACAAGTCAAATGAGAAACCTCCTACCTTGCCATCGTTTGTTGTTGTCGAATTCGTGCATTACAAAGGACCCTTATGGGATGCTTCTAATCGTACTTATGTTCCAATATCTGCAATAACAAGAGGATCCCGTAGACAAATACCACTTTGAATGGCATGGGGTTTAACAATTCATAAAGCCCAAGGTATGACCCTACAAAATGTAACAATAGATATTGGAAACATTGACAGACAAGGAATTACCTTCACTGTAATATCAAGAGTTACATCTCTTTTAGGCCTATGCATTTCTCCACCTTTCTCTTTTTCCAGATACTCTCGAATGCAAGGAAATCGATATGTTGAACGTAGGAAACAAGAGGAAAGCTTACTTGCTTCAAAGTATTTAAAACCAACTTCTGCTTGAATCTTCTCATTATCTGGTGTATAAATGTACTGTTTTTCTTTGGTCACTTGTTTATGTAAAATATCTACTTTTGTTTCAATAAAGATCCAAGAAAATTTTAAATATATACCTAAAAATTGGAGTTTTGGTTTTTAAATTGTTGTTTGTTTGAGAAATCTCAAAATAAGACAATCTCCCTACCTTGTGGAGAAACTAGGCATAGTTCTGAAAGAGAACTACAACAATGGATATCAGGATATAACTTATGGTGGTGGACATGGATCCTTTACCTATAACTGCATCTGGTGAGGCTACCCATCCAAACTCATATCTACCTGCTTAAATTTCCAACAGTAGTGTTGGAAATAGTTCCGACAGTTTTTCCATTAAAACCTCTGTAACACGACCAATCTGTATCACCTATTTCTGAATATTTTTCTCTGGTTTCCAATACAACCTCCTACTCTCTAAGTCCATTTCCAAGTCACCATTCAAGTCCCACCATTCCCAAGCACTGCTCCAACAACACTCGCGAACAACCTGTCCATTTAAGAGGGCCAACTTATTACCTGGGAATCTACAACTTCATGTCTTTCTCTCTGGGATGCTCCTTTTTCTCACAAGTTATAGGAATCTATAAATTGAGTTTCTATTTTTCTAAAAAAATAAATCAACACATTAACAAATTAACATATGTATTATCGAATTTACTGTGTAATCATTTGCAGAAATAGATAAAGATTTTAATAAAATAAACTCTATTAAAAGCTTGTCAGTACATGAGTCACTAACAAGGCTGTGAATAAATGTATTGAATTGATCACAAAATACTAACAATAATATTGATCCATCTGAAAAAGGAAAACTCATAATTCGTTAAGGAAACTTAATCAAATAAACAACAAGAGATATGAAAGAATATCATAAATGTATTAAATAGATTTGCACAAAATTACAAAACCTCAATTAACAGAGGTATCTCCAATCTCTTGTCCAGATTTTTGCCTTCCAAAAAGTCCCTATTACTTATGAAACCCACCCTTTAAATAATTATTACAAAGAGTAGATTTCCATCAAATTGAGATTGACAAATCTAAATAAAACTAATATCCAAGGAAATCCCGCCATCTGTTCCAAATCCCTAGCAATTCCTCAATGTTGGGATAATTAGCTGATTCAAAACCAAGTTCAGCATCACATTTATAATTCTCCATTTCGTTTTTAGCTAGCTTATTCTAGATGCAGATGTAAATGTGGACCTTGCCCTCAATAGCCAACGATTGTCTGATTAAGTGATCCACATCCTCAATGGTTATATGATTGAGCCCTTGGATTTTATCCCTTGCTTCAGCTCTCCGACGTTCAACCTGCTTGATCATCAATTTTGGAGGACATGCGTTTTCAATAAGATTTATTGTGGGAAAAAGCAAAGCCTCCATGATACTGTCAACAACATACCATATTCTTCCACACATGGCTTGTGCCTTTTTAATAGTCTCTTCGACCATCTCATTAAAATCAAGCCAAGAATAGAGTACTGTTCTGACTTTCTTTAGCTGAAAGCTACTGAGGATGATAATGTTTTATGGTTTGTCCTTCATGTACCTTTGCTAGTCCACAATGTCATCATAATCCTTCGAAACTTTCTCCCTCTTTTCCACGTGATCTTCAAGTACAACAACCATTTGACCAAAAACAATATAGGTTTCATAAATATCATTTAAAATGTGGAACAAGTCAGTTATTAACTCATAATGCTCCTGATTTGTGTGGATAGCCAACTCCTTAAATTCTTCTTGTGAAAACCTGGAGAACAAAGAGGAAGCTGCACTTGCAGTTGCATCTTCACATTGCTTTTCAAGTGAATCTATCCTCTGTGTAAAGGCAACATGTGAAGTCTTCTCATTTTGCAGCTCAACCTGAAGAAAGGCACTTTTGACATGTAGTTCATTGTACTTATCCTCAGATGTATTCATAAGATCAAAAACATGAGCCTCGTGTTCCCTTTTACTCTTCTCAAGTTCTTCCTTTAACTGGGTTATCTCTTCTTTCCTCTTGTCAAACTCCCTATTTAAATTGTTAACAACATGGATATTGGCACTTGTGAATGCACCCAAAGCAGCAGCTGTATCTGCTGCATCTACTTGTGGGTCACTGGATTACTGACTCCAAAGTATTTGCTCATAAATAGATACTTCCATCCCACTTTGATCCCTAGTCCTCTTTTTTCCCTTTCTGATCACTGCTTTATCAGGTTTGCTATAATAATATTCTCCAAGAGAGATAACAATGTCTTCATCAAATTCAGCTCTTGGATTAATGGACCCAGAGGTGTCAATCACTGTAGACACCAAAGAGGACGTTTGAGTAATGATAGGAGAGGGAATTCATGGTAATGTGAGTACTTAAAGGAGAAATGTTTTGAACATGGGTTATTTCAGAGATTGGAGACAAAAGTGGCGTTGAAGATTCAAAAGATGGCTAGTGGAGATTGGCAGCTGCAAGTGGTGAGGAAGACACTAAATCCTTTTCAGTACTAGATGATGTTGATAGAGTAACTAAGGGTACATGTACGAGAATCTTGAAAATTGGTGCTTGTAAATTGCTTTGAACAGGGGCTATTTCAAGGAAATAAGAGAGCAATGCGGTTGAAGATTCGGAAGATGAGAAGTGGAGATTGAGAGCTGGAAGTGGTGAGGAAGACACCAAAACCTTTTCAGTACTAGATGATGTTGATGGAGTAACTGATGATAGCTCTAGGGGAATCTTCAAAATTGGTGCTTCTGAAATGTTTTGAACAGAGTCTATTTGAACGATTGAAGACGAGATTGGGGTTGAAGATTTGGAAGATGGGAAGTGGAGATTGGTAGCTGGAAGTGGTGAGAAAGACATTAAAACCTTTTTAGTACGAGACAATGTTGACAGAGTAACTTACGGTAGGTGTAAGGGAATCTTGAAAATTGTTGCTTCTGAAATAACATGTAGTGAGATGGAGGTTTGCACAGGATCAGATGTAACATATTCATGTGTAGATATCAAATCCTGATACAATTGAGACAGTGCAGGTGATATGCATGCTCCTGTAGGCAAGGTAGATAAAGTATGGATGGATGAAAGGAGCAATGCTGAATAGGAATAGCTAGAAATATATGAAGATTGTGAAACTATAGAGACAAGGATAAAACCTTTCTTACAATCACCATTCAAAAAATCTATGAATGGTTGCAAATATTGATCCACCTCTTCAGTGACAGGTGCAGAGGCTATCACCTCTTCTTCTAAGTCTGAATCAACCAAATCGATAGTAGGAGCTGTAGAGGAAGAAGCCTTCACCTTTAATATTTTGAATGGTTTTTGTTCAGCTATTTCTTGATTATCACTTGGCTAACTGACTGCAACAATCACTGGGATATCAGTAACAGTCACAGCAGTTGTAACTGCCTGAGTATTCAACACAGAGGTCATCATTGCCAGCTTTTGTTTTGACTATGTTGACATAAGTATTAAGGCTTTGACATGGATTTGACCAGCTGTCTAACTGGTACCTCTGGAAGGTCTTCCATTAGACCTTTTCCCTTGTCTCCATTCAGAAAAGTTTCCACTAATGAATTTTTCGTTGCTTCAGCTTCCTTTTCTTCTCTGTCCTTTCTTACTTTCTCCAAGAGGCCAACCTGCAGTGCCCTGTAACACTGAATCATGTCTTTCAGTTCCTTTTGATGCTGTAAGATGTGGGATTCCTCATCCTTGTTTTTGGCTCTCCCCAACACTTCAGAAAATGTACTAACACCCTGGTAAATGGAATCATCGGTAATTTCCTCATGCACATAATTAATTTTGATATGGTACTGCTTAAAGTGGGCATCGAGGCATCCCTTGGGATCGTGTTTTGTCTTGCTGGCAAAACCAAGCTTCAAGGGTTGTATCTGTTCACCCAATACTGCAGCCCAGGTTGAAGTTGGGATAACCAACGATCATAGGTTCAAAGGGAATTTGGTCCAAGCTTTTTTCTTAGGGCCAATCAGCTTCTTGTAAACCCCATCATTGACAGTTTGGAAAGCCACTTCTTCTAGAACCAACCTGTCAGGGACAATTCTGGGTAGCATATGAACAATGCTCCTACCCCAAATTCTGATGTACAAAAAATACTCACCAACATACCAGTCACCCATTGTACCAATCAAAGCTGTTGCTTCAGGTGAAAATGTAGGAGCTTCCTTCTTGAATATTGAAAAATAGATGGTGCCAAGGAAGTGTTGACATATATCATAGAACATGGGTGCATAGTTAGTATCCCATAGTTCTAAATAATAAATGGGCACTAGTAGGGCCAGAAAACTCCACTTCCATCCCAAATTGGGATATTCAAACTCAACGCACAATATATCATAAATGAAGGCTGAAAATAAGAAATTGGGTTTCTTTCTAGCAGTGGGCTTCTGGTAGTCTTCGATAGAAATTTTGAGTTCTAGCGACAACATGGATGCCCACGGGAAAGAATCGTTGGTTGCTAAAACATGATGAGCTACTAGAGCCCATTCAGACTTAAACACATAACAATTAGGAAGGCCATACCGTCTACATAACATAACTGCCAATAAGGAATAGGGTTCTTTGAACCAGGTAATAGGGTAAAGGTCGTTAGACCTCTTCGAGAATTTACTAGGTTGGTGCATCCACGATTTTAACATTTCTTCGAAATTGAACCTACTTTTGGAGGCTTTTGCAAACTCTGCATTAAGGGGTTGTCTTACCGATTTAAGGTCATAAGCCTTCGTAAATACCTCGGGACAAAAATTGGCTATCTCTAACCCTCTACTATCGTTCAAAGAACGGTCTTTCGGGTCCACATGTTCTATTATCCATTTGACCGTGTCATTGTAGGGGAGGATAGCAGGTCTAGCAGCAACAAAATGAAGTGCAGAATCCCTGATTCTTTCGTAAGCCAACTAGTTGTCTTGAATATCAGAAAATTTGTCATTGTCAAAAATTGCATAAACCCTACACCATTCAATTTGGTAGGTTTCAATGATTCTACCACTGGTATTTGAGAAAATACCAAAGTTCGGATCCTTGATTAACATATCCTTTTGCAGGTTTTTGTAGAGAGTAGATCTTGCCATTGTTGCAAATTGGAAAAACTTTGTTTAAAAGAAAAAACAACGGAAAGCGAAAATTAAAACTAATTCAAGATTGACTCCAGTAATAAATTGAATGAAGAAATGACCAAGATACTAACCTGTAATCGAACTAGACTGTGATGAAATTGCTTGGTAAAATTCACGCAGCGCAATTCACACAGAGAAAATTCATGTAGCGCAGTAATTCACAACAGTAAAAAATTGGTAAAGAAATTGTAAAAGACCAACATATATATATATTTTACACGGGTCAAATTAGGAAAGCAGAATTAAAACAAATGGACAGCTGAGATTAAACCTGGCGGGGTGCGGTTTCATAAGGAGATATTGCAAATATTATTTCATTCTGCATCCCGAATCCCACATCCCGCAATCCGGGTTGCGGGAGCTTGATATTTATTATTTGCACGAATTTCCATTGCTAATCTTATGTGTCATTTCGCTAATCTTTCCCGAAACCGGCATCCCGCAATTTTCGGTTGCGGGATGCGGGATGATTTTTGTAAGTATTTTGTGTCATCCCTCTAATCTTTTCCGAAACCCACATCCCGCAATTTTCAAGTTGCGGGAGCTTGAAATTTAGCGGGAAGACAAAATAAATGAAGTTGTATTCAATCTTTCTCAAAACCTGCATTCTGCAACCTGCATCCCGAATTTTGCGGTTACGAGATGCAGGATGCGGGATACTTTTTGTAAGTATTGTGTGTCATCCCTCTAGTCTTTCCCAAAACCCGCATCCTGCAATTTTTGGGCTGCAGGAGCTTGAAATTTATTATTATTTGCAAATATTCGGCATATTCATTGTACGCGTTAATTTTAAGTTGCTGTCAGTTAATTTTTTTTATTTCTTGCAAAATTTATAATAAAAAATTGAAACCCCAAAACACAACAGTTATAAATGTCTTTACCTTAAATTTCAAAACTCACTATTAATATGCAGTCTCCCAAAGTAAGTCACAAAGGTTGGCTTGCGAAAAGACAGAATATTTTTACCCTCGCGACGTTTTTTTGCACCTCTTGGTGTAAATGCTAGTTTAAAAAAAACTTAGACATTTCTCAATATTGTTGTGAACAACTCCCAAAAAAGTGTTTTTGATTTTTAGTAACGTTCCTATAATGTCAACCATAGTAGGTCGTTCTTAGGGAGATTCATTTGTGTAGAATAAAAATGTTCCTTTAATGTCAACCACAGTAGGTTGTTCTTAGGGAAATTCAGGGAAATTCATTTGTATAGAATAAAAATGTTCCTTTAATGTCAACCATAGTAGGTTGTTCTTAGGGAGATTCATTTGTGTAGAATAAACCGATTCTTAAGAGCTGATTGAGGTACTTGATCTCCTTATATTTTTTAATGTTTGTACTAGTTTTTTTCAATATGTTTTTATCTACAATTTCCCTAGCTATGTTTAGAAAACTACTAGCTACCCATTTATGCAAATTCAATCCTTATGTAAACATATTGTGGGTGGGTTTCTTTTATTTCTTGTGTTCTTTTCGTCTTGAGGTTTCTTTTCCCCTCATAAAACAATTAAGATCTCGTACTTAGCACGTTAGTTGTTAGCGCTTAATGAATTATATAGTTACATAGGTAGAGGGTTAATGGATTTAAAGAAATTTAATTATCTCAATGTTTATAAAGATGTTGATATGAAAAGAGTTCTGCAAATTTATATATGGCTTTCAAAAAACAACTTTTATGTTAACAATTTTAACATATTATTATAATTAATAAAAATATTTGGTTTACAATGTTAAAATTTATTCACAATTTTTATTAATATACTTTAATATACATTATAGCTATGTTGACAAATTGTTATAATTAAAATTATTGGGTTAACCATATTAAAATTAGATTACAAAATTTTAAATATGTTGTACTTTTTATTAATTAATATATTTCAATATATCATTTTATAATTTGAATTTTTGTTAATTTGGAATAATTGTTAAAGCTAAATCAATAGTTAATAAATAAATAACATGAAGAATGTTGATGATAATATGTATCTCATTCTTATCTCTCAATCATTTGATCTTTATAGACTAATCAAGCTACAAACTATGTGAATGTTAATTACAGCAACCTAAATTAAAATTGATCACTTACAAAATAAGAAAATTTTATTTTTCTTTTTATAGCGTTCCTTTGCACCTTTGAAAGTGAAACCAGGAGATTAACAACATGTTGAAATGAAACCAGCAGATTGGCGACTCGCGAGGTGAAATTCCTCGAAAAATGAACACTGAAACAATAATTATTAACCTTCAGGTAGCTTGGCGAGCACGCAAGGATATTCCTGACGAATAACCTCAATCCAGTCCAGTTAGCTTGCAGAGCACGCAAGGATCGTGATGAACAACCTGGGGTGGCGGGGGGCGTACAGTATGCAGATGAACTAACATCAACCCTGGTGTGGCGTTACGCGTACAACATGCAGATTAAACCCTACTGTGGCGTTACGCGTACAGCATGCNGGGTGGCGGGTGGCGTACAGTATGCAGATGAACTAACATCAACCCTGGTGTGGCGTTACGCGTACAACATGCAGATTAAACCCTACTGTGGCGTTACGCGTACAGCATGCAGCTGAACTCACTTCCACCTGTCGTCCAATCCACTTGTTAGAGGGGTGGACCGCTCTCCTGCAGCACTAGCAGTGCTGTCCCGACTCCCGGTGTCTTCATATTCCTGCAATAGCGGATCACATGTCTTGGATTCTTAGTACTTTTAGGTCATCGTCGTATGGCAGCTGGCCAAAAGCTTCTGCACTCACTCACGTTGAAAACCATGCAGCAACCAGTGCGTTACACTTCTTTTCTGCTATAAAATGGGGTTACTCTTCAATTTCTGACGAACTGATTTCTTTCAACGAGTCTTAGCTTAAGCTTATGCCACTACTTTCATTAAAAAAAAATGAGGAAGTTGAGACTAGTTTCTTTATTTTATTTCGTAACTGTCTTTGGAACTTCATGCGTAATGCTATGCTCTAAAGCTGCTGTTGCTCCAGATGTCCTAATTGGAAAACACAAATTAGCAATACAGAAGACAGAGTGGAAGAAAGCCACTGGTACATGGTATGGCAATCCAGATGGAGATGGAAACGATGGTAAGGGCAAACATAGTAATTTTTTTAAACTTATTTTTATATGTAATGTGACTGTTGTCCTTTGGAAATTCAAGATATATGGACGTTTGATTGAAAAAAAATGGTATTTTTGTTTTGCTTTGTTATTACAGGCGGTGCATGCGGATATGGCAGCCAAGTGAAACTGAAACCTTTCCGATCAAAAGTATCAGCAGGGAGTGCAGATCTGTTTAAAGGAGGAGGAGGCTGTGGAGCTTGCTATCAGGTATATTAAATTGAATAATAGAATATCCCCGACTTGACCTTGGTGAAAACAATAATAAAATTTGCGTTAGCCAGGGATTAGATTCTTAAATTTGTTTGTCTGTATATGCAGGTAAAATGCACTGACAATCTTTTGTGTTCAGCAAAGCCAGTGACTGTGGTGATTACTGACGAATGCCTTGGTGGCCCATTGTCTAATGGAGAAACACACTTTGATCTCAGTGGTACTGCCTTTGGCCATATGGCATCTGATCCTAATAGAGCTTCGCAGATGCGTAATGCTGGAGTTGTCTCTCTTTTGTTCAGACGGTATTTATTATTTATTATCTTTTTCACATGCCATTTATCCTAGTATTATTATTATTTATTATCTTTTTTACATGCTATTTATCCCTAATATTATATGGAATTAACGTTGATTTGAATCAGGATGAATGGAAAAGTTAAAACTAGTTACTGGCAAGAAATCATTTTGAATAATGAAAATTGAGTGAGAGATTTGATTTGAATCAGAATAATAACAAATTCTGTTGCCACCAACAGCCCAGCAACGCTGTGTATAAAGGAAGGGAAGATGGGAAAGATATAAAGTAAGGTGTAACGCTGTGTATGAAGTAAGGTGTAACACTGTATCTAAAGTAAGGGAAGATGGGAAAGGTATAAAGTGAGGTGTAACGCTGTGTATGAAGTAAGGTGTAACAGTGTATCTAAAGTAAGGGAAGATGGGAAAGGTATAAAGTAAGGGGGAGATCTCGTAAAGAGTAACTTATGAGAAGATGGGCAGATGTAAATGGTAAAGTAAGGGGGAGATCTTGTAAAGAGTAACTTATGAGAAGATGGGTAGAAAGTAACTTATGAGAAGATGGGCAGATGTAAATGATAAAGATGTAAATGGTAGAGTGGTGTGTCTTGGAAAATAAAAATAAAAACGCTATCTAAAATAAAATAAATAAATAATTTTTAAATATTAACATATTTAATTAACTTCTTGTTAGTGAACATTAACAGGTTATAAGTGTGATTAACTAATTAAATATGTTGTTCTTTAATTGTAATTGTAATCACCTTTTGGTTTTGTCTATGTTTTTATGTCTGAGGTCTCAGGTCTCAGACGTGCGTATCAACGTATCAACTGCCTACTACAATTATTAACTATTCTTATAGTTAAATGGGTTACTACAATTATTAACTACTCTTATAGTTAAATGGGTTGTCTTTTAAACTAGTTAAATGGGTTGTCTTTTAAATTCGCTAAATGAGCAGAAATGGGTTGTCTTTTAAATTCGTTAAATGAGTTGTCTGCTGGTTACCTATGCATCAACTAAGAAATGGGTTGTCTTTTAAATTTGTTAAATGAGTTGTCTGCTGGTTATCTATGCATCAACTAAAAACGGCAGGTTATCCATACATCAATTACAGTTGTCTATTGTCTATGTCTCAACTAGCTCTTACCACCTATAAGAAACTTTTTCTAGTAGTTAAATGGGTTGTCTTATAAGAATTGTTGGTTATCCATGAATCAACTAGGAACATTAGGTCTATGTCTCAGCTGACTCTTATCACCTATAAGAAACTTCTTCTAGTAGTTAAATGTGTTGTCTTATAGAAAATGTTGGTAAGAACTGCTCCTAATCCATACATCAACTATATGTTGTCTATTGTCTATGTCTCAGCAGGCTCTTATCTCCTATAAGAAACTTGTTGTCTATTGTCTATGTCCAGCTGGCTCTTATCACAGGTCTATAAGAAACTTCTTCTAGTAGTTAAATGAGTTGTCTAAGAAACATCTTCTAGTAGTTAAATTAGTTGCCTTGGAACTGTTGGTTATTCAGTAGTTAAATGAGTTATCTAAGAAACATCTTCTAATAGTTAAATTAGTTGCCTTGGAACTGTTGGTTATTCATGAATCAACTAGGAAGGGCTCTTATCTCCTATAAGAAACTTGGTGTCTATTGTCTATGTCCAGGTGGCTCTTATCACCTGTAAGAAACTTCTTCTCAGTAGTTAAATGAGTAGTCTAAGAAACTTCTTCTAGTAGTTAAATAAGAAACTTGGTGTCTATTGTCTATGTCCAGGTGGCTCTTATCACCTGTAAGAAACTTCTTCTCAGTAGTTAAATGAGTAGTCTAAGAAACTTCTTCTAGTAGTTAAATTAGTTGTCTAGTTAAATTAGTTGTCTTGGAACTGTTGGTTATCCATGAATCAACTAGGAACGATAAGAAACTTCTTCTAGTAGTTAAATTAGTTGTTTTGGAACTGTTGGTTATCCATGAATCAACTAGGAACTACATATCCATGAATCAACTAGGAACTACAGGTTGTTTATTGTCTATGTCTCAACTGGCTGTTATCACCTATAAGAAACTTCTTCTAGTAGTTAAATGGGTTATTTTAAAGGAACTGTTCTTATTACCTATAAGAAACTTCTTCTAGTAGTTAAATTAGTTGTCTTAAGAGAACAGTTGGTTATCCATGAATCAACTAGGAACTACATGTTGTCTATTGTCTATGTCTCAGCTGGCTCTTATAACCTATAAGAAACTTCTTCTAGTAGTTAAATTTACAAGAACTATTGGTTATCCATGAATCAACTAGAAACTGCTGGTTATTCATACATCAACCACCCCCACCAATGAAATCAATCTGGGCTGGACAATACACATACACTTGTCTGAGAGTATGTCTGAGAGACATTTTGATGGGCTGGACAATACACATACACTTGTCTGAGAGACATTTTGATGCTTCTCTAAGAGACATTTTGATGCTCAAGTCTGGGATTTGACGCAATCTACGATCAGTGGAGATAAACCTCCATCCACTTATAAGTAATAAAAAAAATACAAATGACCTCCACTTAATATTAATATATATAGACCTCCACTTAATATATATATAAAGTTTATCTTCTGGATGCATCAGATACATTCATGTTTAAGATGGATATAGATCTCAAACTATGAATATGATGATTATAATACAATGCATCGTTTTATTAATCGCTTGTTATTGTTATATGTTCCACAGAGCACCTTGCGAGTATTCAGGACAAAAGATTCACTTCCAACTTAACGAAGGCTCCAATCCTTATTGGTTCGCATTCCTTGTTGAATATGAGGATGGAGATGGGGATCTTGGAGCAATCTCTCTGAAGCAAGTACGTAGATCGGCCTGTCTTCTTAATTTGTGAACTGTCTTAATGTATTAATTAGCATGCAGTGGATTATAGTTTCTGTTGTTGTGTGCAGGCAAACTCTAATTTATGGCAAGCAATGCAGAGAAATTCAGGTGCAGATTGGTATATCAGTGGCAGCCAGCCTTCACGGGCTCCGCTCTCTATTCGTTTGACTACTCTCTCTACTAGGAAAACACTCACAGCAGTTAATGTCATTCCCCAGAATTGGAAACCCAGTGCTACCTACAGATCAATTGTAAACTTTGACTAACTATATCGGATGACCTATTATCTGCATCTTTCATACCGGTGAAAAAGTCTGGAGCTTTCATAGAACCGGTCATGTTGCAAAATGAAAGGACTAAATGATATGTATTAGTACATAAACCACATTAGTTAAATGATGTCTTTTCAAAAGAAACCAGCAGTTATATGGTCGTTTAGAAAGAAACCAGTGGTATATAAGACAAAAACTATTAGTTTATAAAACCACTGGTATATAGGACAAAAGCTATCAGTATATTTTCAATGTGAAACAGATCACATTGTCTGCAAATGATCTCTGATACTATGTAAATGTTATTATACCCCTCAGCAGGTATATTGTAATCCATTGCAAGTCAAACACTTTTGACTTTGTATATTGTAATCCATTGCAAGTCAAACACTTTTGACTTTGGTATTAGTTGGTGTCTTTTGATGCAGCTATAAAGAATTAAAACCTGTTTTGCAAAGTATGACTTAGGGATTTGTAAAATATTTTTTTTAATTTGGTTAAAAAATTATTTTTGTAAACAGCTGATTGGTGGATAGAAGATGATGTCAGCTTTGGGATTTGGTATCTGGATTTGAGTTGACATGTGGCAACATGATATCATAATAATAAAATTAAAAAAATAGAAATTATATCCCATTGCCATCTGTTATGGTACCATCAGAGCGAGCTGTTATGGTTAGCTTTAGCTGGACGGATACAATTTCTCATATCGATTACAGAACCAATCTGCCAGAGATAAGTCTCTTGATATCAACCGATGATCAAAGTTTCGATTCAGGCGTTCAGGAGAACGAAAAAAGATCTGAGGGCTTAAAAAATTTGAGTAACCTGTGGTAAGTCTTGCTTACAGTCATTTATTTGGCAATAATACTTGTGAACTAGCCAGCTCTGTTAAACCTATTTTGGTGACTTTCTGGGATTTGAATAAATTATAGGTGGGGAGCGTCGTCTAGTTGCGATGTGAAGATGAAGAAGGTGAAAGTTAGAAGAAAGCTGAGGGAACCGAGGTTCTGTTTCCAGACTATGAGCGATGTAGATGTGTTGGACGATGGTTACAAATGGAGAAAATATGGCAGAAAGTCGTCAAGAACACCCATCATCCCAGGTTATACAATTTTCCCTTAGTAATTTTGCCATTGTTTCTTGAAACTTCACAGAGATATATTTATACTGTGTGCCGATCCATCTTAGTTCAGATCTCTAAACACATAGATCATAGAATATTTTTGCACCCTAGTTCTTCTATCATATTAAGTCAACGATTGTTTCACACAGATGACTGTTTTCAACGTCCACAAGTGTCGCTAACTCTCTAAAAATTATTGCTTGACTGCTTTTGTTATCCTGCTTCAGTTTAT
>LPNX010535270.1:0-10793 GCA_001517045.1 Pseudotsuga menziesii
CATGGATTCAATACTCATTTAAATACACATTATTGGACAGGAAAATATATTTCTATTAATATAAATCAAAGATTACAATAGTGACAACCTCTGTCGGCACATCTACGAATCGGAGAAACTGAGTCCTCCACCTGGGCCTCCACCAATTCAATCCTCCATCTCTTGATAGCAAACTCACAAGCAAAGGTGAGCTTGGGAAGAACACAAAGTGCTCCAAGGGATAAAGGGATGCAGACTCAAGTATAAGCTCTGGCAACAATGGACTATAGTTTTCTTGCTCTTCAATTCCTCCCCTTTCAATGTATACAAAGGGTTTCTTATATAGTGCTTCAATGGGGTAATGGAAGGTCAAATCTGAGTGATCTCAAGCCATATGGAAGGCCAATAGATAAGTGACTTGGATCCACATCAAGGAAAACTCCAAAACTATTTGGCCTTTTACACACATCCCGATATACGCGGGTTTAAGGGTCAAATCCGCGTATATACGCGAGAATAGGTTTAAAAGTTGCGTATAGAAAATAAGACATGTTTTTAGGGATGGTATTGAAAACATAAAAGGTATAAAAATGGTCCATTGGGTCTAAAGAGTCTGCAGAGGGACAGGGAAGACCATAAAGGTGCGATCCACCATGTGTGGTAAAATCAGCTGTAACATATGCCCCCTGATGTGTGAGGTCAAAGGGGTCATACGATGGCCGAAATACATTATAAATCCATCCCAGAAGTGGAGTGATGAAGAACTAGGTGGAAGAACCAGCCATCCAACAATACAATACAATGGCCAAACTCTGCACATGACTGCAAGTAGATATAGCAGTCCCGGATACATAAGAGTACAATGGCCATGAATAGGCATGATACAAAATATGACATGTGTGGTAATCACCATGTACAATATAGATAGATCAGAATCTCCATGATGAAGATATACAAAGGATCATTATCTCCATGAAATATGAACATATATAATGGATCAAGATCTCCATAATGGCTGGAAACATCTGGCATATACTAGAATCAAATCATGAGAGCTAAAATCTCATGAACACTAGCACGATCAAGGAGGTAGCATATATGAAATGCCACCAATATGGAAGGTCTTCTACACAATCCACTATGAGTACATGTCCTACTATGTGAATAGAGGTGTCGAGGTTGAACATAGTAGTCTATCGTCTGATTATCGGTCATTGATGTATACCATTAACAGACGCGAGATCACCCACTGATAATGAAAATGGGAATCAAGGTACTAGAGTGAAAACTAACAAGTTTGAATAAATGTGTTGAGGTCGAACACTTGAAAGGATCCATCGATCAGGGGACACTGATGTATTCCCAAAACTGTCGATGGCGAGAGAACCTGCCACTAATGGATGCAAGTCTCAAGGCACTCCAAAAATGACTCTAGATTCCTATCCCAAAATAAATGATCTGAATTCGATGGGATGAAATCTGCTGGAAGGAGGGAATTAATGAATGTCTTATCATCCAACACGAGATACTCAGCAAGGATGTATAATGTGGAAGGACTCAATCATAAAGTGCACGAACCAGTATCAGTACCAGCAATGGCCGACATGCAAAGTCAAGAGAACTGAGGAATGGTCGACTTAGGTTTCAACTTCCTTTGAACAAGAGCATAAAGGAGAATGGTGACTGAATTGAGGCATCATAGACTCGATATACAAAACTAGGACATCTCTGCAACACAGGAGGCATCAACAGAGGCTCCATAGGGACTAGAAGCTTAACCAGTCGATGGAGATAAACTCAGAGAAATGAGTATAGCTCCTAAATTCAAACTATTAACCCAACCAACGGATGTGATATATAGTGCTATGTTCGAAGGTGACATGACTTGACTGCTGCCAGAGATAACATCTTTTCTTGTCCATCTTTTTGGTTTTTTTATTTTTTGGACTTTTTCAAATATTTTGAAAATATTGAAAAAGAATAAAAGTGCTTTATAGTTACAGACTAGGAGGAGACGAGTGTCAATGGGAAAATAAACTAGTTCCCAGGAGCAGAACATACTTATTCCCAATGCAAGGACACATGTGTAGGATAACGAAACTTGGGGGAAAGTCCTCTCCCAGTGAAAAATGGGGAATCAAGATGCAAAGGATATGTAAAATGGCTCTCCATGGCTAGACATGAGACAAGCTCGGACTATATGGCTGATAATCAAAGTCAGGGAAGCCGACATAAGGCTCAATGAGGTAGGCAAAACTCATAATAATGCAATTACAAATTGACATAAGAGAGTCCTCGGGACAAAGGCCAACAAAAAGATCAAGAGGAGTATGAGGCTCTTATGCAAAGACATGGCGATACTATACAAAGGACTCCCACACCATAAAGGGAAAAAAGTTGGTATGGGGACCAAATGCAAAAAAGGAGCTAACTAGGGCACCCATGTATGGTCAAGCTCTACCATTCACATCATGTCACTTCTAAATCAACAAGAAGATTCCGTGACAAGACAGAATGGGTTCGTACCTAAGGTTATAATGAAATGGTCATAAGATCATGCAAAATGCACACAGATGTGAAATATAACCTATATGCCAGTTTAGACATAATACCTAAAAGCGACACGAACGGGTCAAAACAATGGTTGAAACGACGCTCAAAATGAACTCCTACATCATCATATTAGTCCAAAATGGTCCAAAATGGTCAGAAACAGTTCAAAACTATAGAAAAGGGGGTAAAAATTTTGAAATTTTGAAAAATTTCAATAATTTTCTATAAATAGTAAAAAAATTCAAAAAATACATGTCATTTGAAATGTTTACCCATTTCAGCTCAGAACTTCAAACACGAATTCCGGGAGCTTCGTCCGGTGAAATTCGACACCGTTTGTTCCAGGTAACTTCTCATGTCCTCCTCTTCCATCTTCATGTAAATTTTTTCAATTTCCATGGTCAAATTTGACTTTTAGGCCAGTCTAAATTGGTTGTTTTGTCTCGCGTGGAAATCAGGGCTTTTTTCGCATATAGGGATAGCTATATGTGAAAAAATCTCCCAAACCCGCATACATATGCGGTTGTTTTGCAAATTGTCGCATATGCGGCCACAAACATGGTTTTTTAAGGTATACATTGACCAAAACTTATTTTAAATGTGTGGGATGGTTCTAGAATGGAGGGAGAGGGAACATGGAGATGTAGAAGAGGTTGTTCGGGGTGATTTGATGGCTTAACAAGCTCTACGTGCATGCAGGATATACAAGTTTTGGTGTCTTGGTAGCCTGAGGGCCAAACCAAGACTCTTGCAGATGCTAGTAGCCTATTGGGATCCAGACTCAAAGTCCTTTCATATCGACGGGATGTCCCTCACTATAGAGGTGGAGGACATATACTTCATTACTGGATTGTCCCGACGGGGAGAGGTGGTGAACCTACGCTCTCATGGGCTCGGAGGTGGCCTCAAAATTGATGAGTACATTGCAATATACTGTTTTCTGGACACGAAAAAGGTTGGATGTCAAATCCTGACAAACTCCATCTAGGTACTAGGACTAAAGGCCATACTATTGGCACTCGGCAGGATAGCTGGTCTAGAATCACTCCACTAGGCCTCGTAACCATTGATGTTCTATGCAGTGGAGTGCATGAGACCCATAGTTTAAGATTGGAGCACTGCGATATTGAGTAACATGAAGTAGCAGCTCAATGACTGCAAGATGGCTAGGGTACAAAACTTCAGTTTTGGTAGTATACTGAGCATGTTCTTCTTTGTGCGTGTTCCAGGGCTAAGCCCTAGAGTTGACATTCCTCCTCACGGGGTTCGAGATCCAGCCCAATGACATTGGGTAGATGCTATGTGTAGACTGGGAAGAGGTAGGGTGTCCAACCCCTACCCAGCTGACTTCTTTCCATGGTGGCGGTGGCAGATCATTGCCATCGATGATTACCCTTATGCAAAGATAGATTTTTAGGGAGATCCCGACATGCCCCTACCACCAGGAGTAGCATACTGTGATATTGGTGACGAATCCCAAACCCTCTTTTAAGTTTTTTGAATTATTAATTGTTTTGTGTTTTTTGATATATAGACTCAAAAGACATGTTTTGGTGTGATGAGACATAGTGACAATTTGTCATATGTATGTAGATGTTGGACGACGGTGGCCTGACAACTTCCCTGATCATAGACGGAGGGGAAGAGGAGATGATATCATGGGTGTGGATGCAAAGCGAATGCTCCAAATCATCCACACAAACTTTGTACGATTGACACACCGAGTACCCATAGCACAAGTTGAGGACTTGCCTGAGGCCATGCAGCGTCAGGTGGTTGGTGTACCACGAGCATGGGTTCGATTATTCTGACGACTAGCTAGAGTCATGGTGTGCTACCATGATCTGAACCCCCCTCCTCCTCCATAGGCTTAGATACCTGAGAGTGATTCATTTTTGTACTACCATGTATTATATTTTGGTGGCTCAGAAGCCCCATTTTTGTATTATGTATTATGACACTTATGTATTATGACGTCACATTTTGGATGTTTAATGAAAAACTTTTATGATGATCGATTTTAATTATTTACATGTGTAAAAATGCATGTCTGTGATGTGCTTATGGTCTATGAAACAAATGCCAATCTAACACATAGTTAGTATATGAGTTAGCAACTTAATTAAAAATTCTTGGAACATATATGTATGTTATATTATCAAATCGTCATTCTAACAATATCACACATAAGAATCTTCGTAATAAAATTGGATCCCTAATACGATACAAGCCATTAAGTTGTGACACTACTAACTACAAATCAATACATACCTCAAGAGAGAGAACACCATGTGAAATGGAATCCCATACTAGCTCGATAACGACACTATACTCAGCAACATTGTTCAAATAAGGTTGTAAACATAAGCCTCCTGAAGACAATACCTAACCCGTAGGAGTATAAATCACCCAAGCAGTAGAAGCTGAGTGTTGAGTGTGGTAGCTAGCACCATCAACAAATCGTATGTAAGCGGAAGACTCCCTTGACATCTGCCATAAGAAACGAAAGCTAATCAACAAACCTAATCACCATAAGAAAAACTAACTATGCAAAAAACTGTACAATAATATATAATAATCATCCCTGGTTGAAGATCATGCATAGTATTTTTTAAGATAGAGCCCATTTCTAGGCTCCACCAAGTCTATCCCTTCATAATACACCAACTCATAGGTGACCTTCTCTAACACATGTTTGACCACGTAAGGACCATGCCACATGGGATTAAACTTCCCTGCCCCAAGGGTTCTTTAGCTTGATCCCACAAAAGGACCAAATCTCCTTCACTAAACCTCCTCAGATGAATAGACTTATCATACTAGACCTTAATGCGACGCTTATTTACCTCTAGAGACACTAAAGCATCTCGGCGCTGCTCATCAAGCTGCTCTAAGTGGAACAAATGCTCCTCCAATGCGGAAGTGTCTCGTAAAAGTTCTATGGCTAGCTTCAATGAAGGTATTTTTCATTCAACCAGAAAGACAAACTCCACTCCATGTACGAGCTGATATGGAGAAAAACCAGTGGCAGTCTTACCCGCGGTCCTATAGGTCCACAAAGCAGGATATAACATGATATGCCAATTCATTTTGCTTTGTGGGATGGTTCGTTGGAGAATGGACTTAAGTGATTTGTTCACTTCTTCAACCTATCCATTTTCCTTAGGGTAATAAGAAGAGGAGTGCTCCTGCTTATACCCTATCTTCGAGGCCAACTCTTCCATCATTCGATTCTGAAAGTGCATACCATAGTCAGTGAAAAGCTCTTTCGGAATACCGAACTGAGTAATAATTTGGTTGAATACAAAATGCGCAGCTATCTCACCGTCAGATTTAATCGTGGGCATAGCTTCAGCCCATTTCGTGAAATAATCAACATCCACTATAATATGATGATGCCCCCCAGCCGAAGGTGCGTTGCAATCCATGAAGTCAAGCCCCCACTTGGTGAAGGGACCGACGATGATAATCAGATGTAACGGGGTAGGATGTGAGCGCATATTGCATGCAAACACCTAGCAAGGGTGACACTTCTTGACCGTATTAACACAATATTTAAAGATCGACGGCCAAAAATATCCCGCTCTCAAGATTTTTTGGGCTGTAGAAAGCCCAGATAAATGACCACCACATGCCCCTCCATGGCAATCATTGAGCAAAACCTCAGCCTCTTCATGGGTTAAACAACGACATAAAATGGAATCTACCCCATGGCAGTACAAAGTGTTATCCACTATAAGGTAGTTCTTAGATACGTGACCTAATCGTTTTCGCTTATCCCGTGAAAGGTGATTAAGGACCTTCAACGTTTGTAAATATATTATGATATCCCCATACCATGGATCCAAATTTGAGATAAGGAAAATATGCTCATCGATAAATGTAGCCTCATAAACCTCCTCCTCCTCCTCACTTGGGAAATTAGAAATGAGATCCGTAAAAATTAATGATTTCTTTGATTTCGCCGAAACAAACTCCAGATCGAATTCTTGCAAAATAAAAATCCATTTATTATACTTTCCCCCGATCATTCTTCTAGTGAGGATGGACTGAAATGGATTGACATGAGCTACCACCAAGGTCTAGCAAAGGAGAATAGAGTGTCTCAATCTCTGAACCACATGAACGGTAGCTAAGGCAAGTTTCTCCACATGGAAATAACGGATTTCTGCATCTATAAGGTTCCAGCTCAAATAATGTATGAAATGCTCGTGGAGCTCCTCAACCTCCTGAACCAAAACCATACCAATCGTCTCCATGGACGCAGCCACATAAATAAAAAAGTCACAGTTATAGTCAGGTGGACTAAGCACAAGGGCCAATGCTAAGGCTCGCTTAAGAGCATCAAAGGACTCCTGGGCTCACTCATCCTAGAAAAAGGTAGTGTCCTTCTTTAAAAGATGCATAAATCCTTTAGTCAAATTGGAAAAATTAACCACGAATCTTCATAAGAAGTTTTCCATGCCTTGCAAACATTGAAGATGTCTAATATTTTTTGGGGGAGGCAATTGATGTATTGCCTCAACCTTTAAGGGATCAACTCTTATACTGTCCTTGGAAACAATGAATCCTAGAAAGCAACCAAACTTCATGCAAAAGATGCACTTATGTGGATTTAACCTAACTAGGTAGTGGTGGCATCTTTCAAATACTAATCTCAAATGGTAGGAATGACACACTCTTAGCCGAGAATGAGCAACAAGGTCATCCAAAAAGACTTCAATAATCGATTTGAGATCATGAAAAATCAAGGTCATAGCTCGTTGAAATGTGGCTTCAACATTTTTAAGACTGAAAGGCATCTTCCGATATGCAAATGTACCCCAAGGAAAAATAAATACAGTTTTGTGTTGATCCCGAGGTTTGATCTAAATCTGATTATATCCAGAAAATCCATCCATAAAGGAAAATACCTCGCTTCCCACACACTCATCCAAAATTTGATCAATAAATGGTGTGGAAAAATTATCCTTAGGACAAGCACGATTTAGATCGTGGAAATCAGTGCATATATAGATCCTTCCCTGTTTCTTATCAACCGGAACGGGGTTTGAAACCCACTCCATCAAGGGAACGGGATAGATAAAACCGGATTTTAACAACTTTTCTATCTCAGCCTTGATCGCGAGTGCTTTTCTAGGATTCACTGCACGCAAACATTCTCGAACTGGCTTTGCATTTGGATAGGTCTTAATTTCATGTTTGACAATACAAGGGTCGATACCTAGCATTTTCTCGTATGACCAAGCAAATATGTCACGAAACTCTTTGAACAACTTAGTATACTCCTGAATCTCAGCATGGGAACATTCTGCCCCAATATAGACATTCTCAATCTTTCCAGGATTGTGAGAGATATTGATAGGAATAGTAGGTGATATATTCGCCATGTTCCCATCAGCCATTTGACTAGGAGAGCTTAATGGAAGCACAGGGCTACCAATCTTCTCACTTAGAATATCCCTAAAGTCCTCATGCTCCAAACGGTCAAGCTTGGGAAGAAAATAATATCCATGATGCAACTCTTCCCAAGGTGGCTCAACCCCAGACATGGCCTCAATAATAGCTTCATCTATCAGAAAAACATTATCAAGGAAATCATGTGCATGAGAGAACTAAAATGCCCATGCAGGAAGCACATACGGGTCCTCCTCCTCCATCCACAAAGAGGAAGGACTAGGCTCTGCAACACCATCAAGATTCAATTGATATGCTATCATTAGTGCAGGCAATGGCACGTCCGTTTCAATAGGTCTGTTTGAAAGACTCAGTGTAGGAAGAATCCAAGGATCTTCCATATGGGTAGTGCAAAAAGACACTGAATTCAATGAAGATGAAGCCCCATCAAAACTAGATCCGATCATAAGGATGGGTTCAGGACAACTAAATTTCCCCATAAGGGATGGACACATACCTACACCCACACTCCTAGTTACCAGCTGAGAATGGTCGATAATCAAGATTGAAGCTCCCGATGATGCATTAACACTAGAATTTCTGAATGATGTCTGATCAATCGTAGCAATCTTCCCATTAAATGGAAATCATACAACTCGAAATAGAGAAGAGGCCACGGCTTGCATACTATACATCCAATTCTGACCCAGTAAAAGATTGTAATCAAGGGGCACATCAACCACCTCGACCTCGATCACGACGGTCTTCCCTCCCAAATGAACATTAAGAGAAGGAAGAATCCCGTGCGGCTGAAACGATCTACCATCAAAGGCAGGAAACATGGTGGCGGATTTAGACAACTCAGGAGAACCCAAACCCTTCCAACACGACAAATACATCACAGAAGCTATAGTGCCTTCATCAATCATAGTGCGTTTCACGGTCATGTTAAGACATTCTACATAAATCAAGAGAGACACATAGTAAGGCAAGCAAGGCTAGAGTCCCATGGTTTCAAATTTGATGATGGAAGAAGAGTTATCATCATCCACCCCAAGAGCCAAAATCAAATCTTTCCTTTGCGATGGACAACTCTGAAGTACTTCAAGCACAAACATCGTACAAGGAGTTTGGCCCAAATCCTTGACAACAAAATAGTTCTGGGTGGCTCGGGCATTAGGATTATGCCCCAAACACTTTAAGACTCCCTTATGAATGTGAGGTGCAATCTCAAGTTTATCCATGGGATTTTCAATACACAAAGGACTCTCAGTAGGAGGAGGTTCCTTCCCAAGTTCTAGTTGTGACGAACCATAGTATTTCGCATGAGTCACAACCTTAGTAGCACACACCATGTTGATGCATCCATGACCAGTACTGGTTTCTGGCGGGTTTTGATCTCCACCCGACGTAGAATGAGGATCATGGGTCCTCGAGTTCATATTTTGATTATGGGGTAAAGGATTGTTCAGCACAGCTGGGCCCTGTGCTATGAACCTCGAGGCATCTTCCATACAAGGGCACAAGTGAGTGAGGTGGTCATCCTTACACAATTTGCAAGGAAACTTAACCTTACGTTTAGACTGTTTGTCACCCCAATGGTAGTTCTTGTCATTAAAATTGGAATTTTTGTTCTTGTTCCCACCCTTATGATTGTTTTTACCCTTTTTCTTATTCCTTTTGGGCTATTGGTTGCCCTTCTGGTTCGACGATTGCACGAAAAGTACACTCGTCGTTTGGGTGGGTTGAGACGAATCCATAGCTTGTCCTGACATGAATTGATTAATAGACAATTGACTCACTTGTTTCACAACAGAATCTACAGTTTTGGTAAATGTACAACCCACAATGCCATCGGCATGTGGTCTAGGATTAATCTTGGGATCAAAACTAGAATGTGGAGCGTTAGGTATGGTCTCATATAATAGTCAGGATTGAGTATAAATCAAATCCAATTCCTGTGCCCTAAAAATTGCTTGTTCCTCGTTTTGAAATTTGGATGTAGAAACATCTTTCGTGATGGAAGGTAGAAACAATTTAAGGAACCACTCAAGGAGAAACTCTAGCGGTATGAAGGCTTTAATTAACCTCTTCTGTCTACGCCACTCTTGGATATGGTCCGAGATATGTGTGGCTTTGTCCTGCCGAAATGTTGACAAGAGTTTCGTACCAACGTCGTAACGCACTGGTATTTGGAAGTGATTGAGGAAAGTCATAGCAAGGTCATTGAACAAAATGAATGCCCCCCTCAGTAAATCTATGTACCATTTTTCTGTAGGCTCGGTGAGGGTGCGTTGAAATATCCCCAAATGGATTGAGTCATCGTGTAAGGAATTGGAAGAGCACCAAAGGTGAAAGGTAGTGACATGTTCACTAGGATCTTCTCCTGGTTTTCCATTGAATTTGGGAATGTCCGAGGGAAGTTTATTAGGGACAGTCGGCCAAGCCAGGTCATGAGATACCAAATCATTCATTAGTCTCAACAAGTCAGGCAAATTTAACGTTGCGAGGAAAGGGATCCTAGGTTGAGCCGATCTATGCCATGCTACTTGATAGTTTTGTTTTATATAAGGCTGACTACTATAAATACCATGGCCTTGGCCATAATATCCTCCTCATATTTGATCCATGTAGGGCTGCATGGAAGAATTATGATGTGGTGTACCTTGACTATGCGGTGCTACAAAGCCATAATTAGAGGAGTAAGCAGGTTGTTGATACCCATACCCATAAGGTTGATAGCTCTGTCAATACTGTGGTCCATAAGATTTTCCATGAGAAGGTCCATAAGATGTCCCATGGGATATCCCATGAGAAGTTCCATAAGTAGGGATATGGGGAACTCCATGCGATAGACCGTAAGA
>LPNX010535294.1:0-31708 GCA_001517045.1 Pseudotsuga menziesii
TCACTCTCTCTACTTCCAACCCCTAGACTCCTCATCACCATATCCCTACCATCCCTTTTCTCTCTCTCTCTCTCTCTCTCTCTCTCTACCTAACTCCCCACTCATCACATGACACCCCTACTCCCCATATCTACCTATATCTCTATCCCCAACACCCACCTACCCATACCCATATCCCTACCACCCCTCTCTCTCCCTACCCTTAAGTACACACTCCTATACCTCCTTCCCCTACCAGCCATCTCTCTCTCTCTCTCTCTCTCTCTCTCTCTCTCTAACTACCCTCTTACACCCCTTACACCTAACCCTCCCTCTCTCTCTCTCTCCCTAACCCCCCTCTTACACCCCCTACACCTAACCCTCCCTCTCTTCCCTCGTACTCTCTCTCTCTCTCTCTCTCCATACCAAAACCCCTAATCCTAAACTATAACAACCTTCCATATAAATTCCTTAATCATTCGCTAACCTCTAACCCTCATAATCTCTATCTATTTCTCTTTGCAAATCACACTCCTCCCACTTACTCCTAATCATTCCTCCCCTTAGGTCTCCCCCCCTCTCTCTCTCACTCCTCCATAAACCCATAACTCACACCCCTTTCTCTCTACCCCCACTACTTGGCATCCCCCTTGATCTCTCTCTCTCTCTCTCTCTCTCTCTCTCTCTCTCTCACACACACACACACACACACACACACTCACTACACTACTCCCACCCCTATTGATAACACCCCTACTCCCTCTCTCTCTCTACGCTAACCCTTACTAACACCCTTTCTCATTTTATCTCTCCCCTCTACCTCTACATACCCTAAACCCCACATCTTTATCTCTTTGTCTCTTTACTCTAAACCCATCTTTCTTTCCTTAACTACATTGTATGTCTCTCTCTCTCCTACTCCTACAACTAACCACCCCCTTCTCTCTAAAACCCTAACACTCCCACAATCTAGTCTCTCTCTCCATGTCATTTATAATCCCCCTTACAACTAACCACCCTACCATCTCTCTCTCTCTCTCTCTCTCTCTCTCTCTCTCATTTACCTCCTCCCCAAACCCCTAACCCCCTCAATCTCTATATCTTTCTCTCCCTCGCCCCCCTTCTATACACTACTTGTAATTAACTCCCCTCTCTCAAACTTCCCTCCTCCTCCCCAAACCCCTAATATATTTGATCTTTATCTCTTTCTCTACCGCAAACACCCTCCTCCTCCTACATGTAATCACTCCCTCATCTCTCCCTCTCTCTCTAACCCCCCTCCTAGTCCTTCCCCTTCTCTCTAACTCCCCCCCTCCTACCCAAACCCCTAACCCCCTCGATCCCTATCTCTTTGTCTCACACAACCCCCTTCCTCCTAACTACCCCTAGTCATCCCCTCTCTCTATCTCTCTCTCTCCTATACAAGTAACCACACAATCATGCGCTTCTCTCTTTCTAACCCCTATCCATAAGCATGTAGTATATTTATATTTCTACTAATACCTCTTCCTCCTACCACTAATGACCCCTCCCTATACCATACCCATTCTATTTAAATTCTCTTCTCCTCCCCATGCCCATCTCTCTCTCTCTCTCTCTCTCTCTCTCCTTAACACTTACACCATCTCTAATTATATGTCTTCTCTACTCTTCCACCTACTCCTTACCCCCACCCCTTTCTCTCCCTCCCATTTCTCTCCCTCCCATTTGACTAACGCCCAAACTCTCTCCCTATCCCCATCCATCTATCTCTCCCATATTCCTACAACTAATATTCCCATATCCCTCTCTATATCCCACTATCTCTCTCTCATTCCCCACACCCCCCTCTCTCTTGACACCCCAAAACCCCATTCCTCATCCCACTATCCCTATCCCCCTTTCTCTCTATCTATTACAAACTCCCCACTCAAAACCATCCTTCCCCTACATACCATTTCTCTCTCTCTCTCTCTCTCTCTCTCTCTCCCAATCCTCAACCATAACCCCCTTCTCTTGAAATGGTTTATTCTTCCCCAAACACCTACACATCCTGATTTATAGCTCTTTGTCTCCCCCAACCACCCTTTTCCCCCTTACCCCAAATCACCCACGGGTCTCTCTCTCTCTCTCTATCAAATATTGACTCCTCTAGCTACCCATAACTACCTCCCCTCCCTCTCTCACCCTACTTGATGGCCCCTCCCTTGATTCCTCTCTCACATCCCTATAAGTAACCACCCTAATACCTCTCTCTTTCTCTCTCCCTTTCTCCCTTCAAACCTTCAAAATCCCATTTCTCACTCTCTCTCTTCCGAACTCATCCACCTACCCCTAACCACACCAACCCTATATCCCCCCTCTCTCTCTACCCGTAACCCACCTATTTTACTAAACCCATCGTCTCTCTCTTTATCTCTCTTTATCTCTATCTCTTTATCTCTCTCTCTCTCTCTCTCTCTCTCTCTCTCTCTCTCTCTCTCGCTCACACACACACACACTCATCGCCCCCCACCCACCCCTATGACTTTCTCCCCTCCTCTGTCTCTCATTCTTTGTCCTATCCTCCCCTTAACCCTTACTAATTCCCTTTCTCACTCTCTCTCTCTCTTCCATACTCCTTGACCTACCCCTAATCCCCACCCTTTTAAGTCTCTCCCAACCCCCTAATACCCACCCTATATCCCTCAATCTCTCTCTAACCTAAGCCAACTCTCTATGCCTCAACCCATCATATATATATATATATATATATAATACTCCCAAAACTATCCAACCAATCGTATCTCTCTCTAAATGCCTAACACTCAACTAACCTACTCTCACTTTCTCTCTCTTTGTCTCTTATAATCCTACCTCCCTCCCTCTCTCCCTCCCTATATCTTTACTTCTCTATAATTTCCCTCCTTCTGCCTAAACCCCTAACCCTTTCGATATATATCCCTTTCTCTAACCCAACAACCCTCCTCTCCACTACCTCCAAATCACCCCCCCTCCCCCCTCTCTCTGTCTTTGTACTCCCACCCACCTTAGTCTTAAACTATAATACCATTTTCTCTAAGTTTCCTACTCCTCCCCAAACCCCTAACCCTCCTATTCTCTATCCCTTTCTCTTTCTAAACCCCATCCTCCACCTACCCTTTATCACACCAAACTCATCTCTCTGTCTTTCTCTCTCTCTCTCAACACTTTATTCATCAACCTACCCATAATATCCACCCTTCTCTCTCTCTCTCTCTCTCTCTCTCTCTCTCTCTCACACACACACACACACACACCATTCCTTTCCCTCTCTCCCTTCCTCCCCTTATTCCTTACTAAAACGCTATCTCATTTTATCTCTACCTTACTCTTCATGCTATATTTGTCACTCCATCTTTGTCTCCCACTATATCTCTATCACTTCCCCCACCCCCTCTCTCTTTATACCCAAAAAAACCCCATTACTCATCCCCCTATCGCTATCACCCCCTCCCCCTCGCTCCCTAACAACAACTCCCCATTCCAAATCCTCCTTCCCCTACACACCATTTATCTCTCTCTCTTCCCCCATCCCCCCCACTCCTCAACCATAACCATCTTTTCTCTAAATGGTTTACTCCTCCCCAAACCCATAACCCTCTCGATCTCTATCTCTTTCTCTCCCCCAAACACTCTCCCACCCCTTACCCCAAGTCTCTCTCTCTCTCTAACCCTGAATCCTGCACCTACCCATAAATCCCACCCCTCTCTCTCTTACCCTACTTGACCCCCCCTCCCTTGATCCCTCTCTCTCACACAAACACTCACCACCTATCTCCCACCCCTATAAGTAACCATCTTACTCCCTCTCTCTTTATCTCTCCCATCCTCTTTTGAACCTTTGAAAATATCATTTCTCACTCTCTCTCTCCCCCCAAATCCTCCACCTACCCCTAACCCAACCCTTTTATCTCTCCCCCAACCCTCCAACACCCACTCTATATCCCCCCTCTCTCTCTAACTATAACCCACATATTTTCCTAAGGAAATAGTCTCTCTCTCTCTCTCTCTCTCTCCTACTACTACTACAACTAATTAACCACTCCCATCTCTCTCTAACCCCATACCACTCTTCGAACTTAATCTCTCTCTCTCAATCTATTATAATCCCCCCTACAACTAACCACCCTCCCATCTCTTTCTCCCTCTTTCCCAACCCCCTAATCCTTCACTTACCCATTACACCCAACCCTCTCCCTTTCCTCCTACCCTCTAAAAATTAATCTCCCCCCCCCAATCCATCTCCCTCTCTCTCTTTCTCTCTCTCTCTCTCACACACACACACATTTATCACCCTAGACCCACCCCTATCACTTAGCCCCTCCTCCCTCTCTCTTTATCTATCCCATCCACCCCCTAACCATTACTAATCCCATTTATCTCTTTCTATCTCTCTACCCTATCACTTACCCTAACCCCCATTGCATTCTCCCCTAAGCCCCATTGTATCTCCCCTAAACGCTTTGATACCTACCCTCTCTCCCTCTCTCTATTTAATCCTATCCTCTCTCTCTTTATCCCTCTCTCTACCCTATCAATGACCACCCATCTCTCTCTCTTTATCCCAAATCCCCCCTCTCTCTATGTTTCTCCTAATACCTATCCACCATACAACTAACCTCACTGGAACCATCTCTTTAACTTCAATCCCCCCTTCTCTTTATTTTGGCTCCTCCAGCCAAACCCATAACCCTCCAAACATCTCTCTCTCTATCTCTCTAACCCCCACACTCATCATCCCTCTATCGCTACCACCCACCTCTCTCTTCCCCTTCCCCAATAACCCACTCCTCACCCCTACCCATACCCCCCATCTCTCTCTCTCACCCATAGCCCTAATGCCCCCCTCTGTCTATTTCTCCTAATACCCCTTTACCATACAACTAACCACCCCATTACCATCTCTTTATCTCTATATATGTACCTCTCTATCCCCACATCCATACCCATCTCTGCCTCTCTTAGTATACTCTCCCCTTCTCTTTTTCTCTACCTTTACAAACCTCCTCCCTGAACACATAATGAAACCCTCCAATCTCTCTCTCTCTCTTTCTCTCTCGATCAATCCCCTCCTACTCCTTCTCTCTCTCTCTCCATAAATCCACTCCTACTCCTTCTACCCCAAATACCACCTCGCTTTTTCCTAACTCTCCTCCCCTATCCTCTCTCTCTCTCTCTACTCCCATCCACGTCACTCTTAAATTATAATTGCCTTCTCCTTAGCTACCCTACTCCTCCTCAAACCTATAACCCTCCTAAGTGTTTTATTGTTCTCACCAACAAACCCTCTCTTCCCCTACCCCTCATTGCCTGCACTCATATCTCTCTCTCTATATATACATATATCAAGCCCCTACTCCTAAACCTACATATAACACCCACCCCTCTAGCTCCCCCCCTTCTCCTTAATATCCACCCGATCTCTTTCTTTCTTGCACGCACACTCACCCCTAACCCACACATTTACAAATAACCCCCATCCCTCTCTTACCTCAAGACCCTAATCCTTACTAAAACACTGATTCTCTATCTCCCCTACTCCTCCTACTATCCATAACTAACACTATTTTTTTCTCTCCCTGAACCCCATAACAACCACCCTCTCTCTCTGACACTAAGACACACCTCTTTCTCTTACTCCTAAAACTAAACCCCCTCTCTCTATATGACTCCTACAACTAATCCCCCCCCTCTCTCACACTACTATAACTAACCCCCCTCTCTCTTTCCTTCTCCTACAACTAACCCCCCTCTCTTTCCTCCTCTCCATCCCTTAACCACTTGTAATGATATCTCCATATAACTAATCCCCTTTATCACTCTCTCTCTCTCTCTTTACCTCTCTCTCTCTCTACACCTAAACTCCCTAATCTCTATCTATTTATCTACCCCAACTGCATGGCTCTTTACCCATAATAACCCTATAATCTCTCTCTCTCTCTATCCCTTTCTACTCATAAACTCCCCTCTTTCTCTCCTTAACCCACCTCCTACCCCACTACCCATGACCCCCCTCTCTCTCTACACCCAACTCCTCTACTCATCAAATATAATCCCTTCTTTTTAAAGTTCTTACTCCTCCCAAACCCAAAACCCTCTTGATCCGTATCTCTCTCCCTTAACCCCCCCCATTAATCTCTTTCTCTCCCCCTCTCTCTCTATCTCATGCACACACAGACAACTTCCTACTCATCAACCTACCCACATACACAACCCCCACTCTCTACCTTTACTCCCTAACACACACCTTCTCTCTCTAAAAAACACAGACACTCACCTCCTCCTCCCACCGCTACCATTAACCCCCTCCTCCCACTCCCACTAATATTTACTAAAACCTCTCATTTTCTTTCTACCCTACTCCTCCTACTATCACTAACCTTCACCCCTTTATCTCTCCACCAACCCCATAAATTATCCGTATTTATGTGGGAACGAAATGAAATAATAGAGATAGCATCATAAACACAGACATTTTTCAAAGATAATAGATATATAGTAAACACATATTCTATTAAATGGCAGAAATATAACAAAATGTAATACAATTGTTAGAATGGTGGTAGCTATCTCTTTGAAGAGATGTGCCTACTATGCTCATCTATGCCAATATGAATACAAAATGAGGCCAAAGGTTCCTATTTATAATAAGGACAAGGGCAAGAACCCCAAATGTCCAAAATATAACCCTAGAAGATGAACCGTCATAAAGTTTGTGGCCTCAAGGTGGTAAGTTGAACAGTCAACTTCTCGGGGTCATAAATTTTGCATACGATCTCCGATTTGGGTGCTCGATATCTCATTGGAAATATCTATCCAATATTTAAAACTTTTGAGTGTGGCCAAATGCATTTTGATAACAATAATTTGTCCACTCAAATTACCAAAAAATGTTGTTTAGGGCCTCAAAACAACTCCGGAAGTTTGGGACCCAAAAAATCGTAGAAAAATAACTAGGAAACTGACACAGTAGACAATTTTTTTGATCTAGTGGAATAGGTGGAAATGCCTCCTTAGGTAGAAATGGTCTCCATTGCATTGAATCCTATATCATATCTTGAACTGTGTGTTGAGTTGATCTCCTGGTGCAACATTTTCTTAAGTGAAGAGGTTTCTTTTCTTTGGCATCCCAAGAGGGTTGCAATTGTTTTCTGGATGATTTGTTTTTAGAGGAGCACCTTGAATGCATGGCCTTGCATTGTAGAGGTACTTGTATCGATAAGGAAATAATGAATTTGTTTTCTTTTTATTTCTGATGAGCATATATACCTTGTGTATAGGGTGTGGAGGTGATCTGATGTTCTCCTTCAAAAGCAATTGTAAAGAGGAATAATTTCCTAGTGTGGGAGCTTATCTTCCTACCTTGCGAGACTGTGGCAGGTGTAACTATCTCTGGGATTTGATAGAGTTTTTCTTCCAAAGTAAAAATGACACTGTGAGGCCATGACTCATTTACAACATGTTGCTTCCACATATATGGTTGTCCTAAAAGAAAATCACAGACTTCATGTGGGGTCACATCACACAGTACCCCATATTTGAAGGGCTTGATGCCATATGGTAGGAGGAAATTTTTAGTAATGCAGATACCTCATCCTTGGCTTAGCCAATTTATGTTGTAGGGTTGCGGGTGTGGTGTTGTCGAAAGCTCCAATCTCTTGACAACTTCTTCTGAGATCAGGTTCTTTTGGCTGCCATTGTCAACGACAAAATGTGGTGGGTGTTACAGAGAAAAATTTGTATGGCTTGGGGTACCACAACAAACAGAGTAACCATAGAAATAAATCCTTTCCCATATACAAGAGAAACCAAACATCTAACACTAAAGCATATCGAAACATACCTGATTCCGGATGGTTGATGTAGATCCCTGTATAGCTTTTTCAATCTTTCTTCTATCAGTAATTTGCTCTCTCAACAATCAGCAAACAAGACAAGCATGTTATATAATTTTGTTAGACCTACTATAGCATATATAATCAATAAAATATAATCATTTTAAAGCATTAATGGATTCAATACTCATTTAAATACACATTATTCAATAGGAAAAGATATTTCTATTAATATAAATCAGATATTACAATAGTGACAACCTCTGTTGCACGTCTGCGAACTGGAGAAACTGATTCCTCCACCTGGGCCTCCACCACTTCAATCCTCCATCTCTTGATAGAAATTTCACAATAAAAGGAAATATTGGGAAGAACACAAAGTTCTCCAAGGGACAAAGGGATGCATACTCAAGTATAAGCTCCGACAACAATGCACTATAGTTTTCTTTCTCTTCAATTCCTCTCCTTTCAATGTATCCAAAAGGTTCCTTATATAGTTATTCAATGGGGTAATGGAAGGTCAAATCTGAGTGATCTCAAGGAATTTGGAAGGCCAAGAGACAAGTGACTCGGATCCACATCAATGAAAACTCCAAAACTATTTGGCCTTTTGCACACATTGCGATGTACACGGGTTTGAGGGTCATATCCGCAAATATACGTGAGAATGGGTTTAAAAGTCGCGTATAGAAAATAATGCATATTTTTAGGGATGATCTTGGAAACATAAAAGGTACAAAAATGGTCCATGGGGTCCAAAGAGTCTATAGAGGGACACGGAAGGCCATAAAGGTGTGATCCACCATATGTGGTAAAATCAGCTGTATCAGATGCCCCCTAATGTGTGAGGTCAGAGGGGTTATACGATGACTGAAATACATTATAAGTCTATCCCAAAAGTTGAGTGATGAAGAACCAGGTGGAAGAACCAGCCATCCAACAGTATACTACAATGATCAAACTCTGCACATAACTGCAAGTAGATATAGTAGTCCCGAATACATAAGAGTACTATGGCCATGAATAGGCATGATTCAAGATATGAAATGTGTGGTCATCACCATGTACACTATAGATAGATCAGAATATCCATGATAAAGATATACAAAGTATCCTGATCTCCATGAAAGCTGAAGATATCTAATGGATCAAGATCTCCATAACGGTTGGAAATATCTGACATACACTGGAATCAAGTCACAAGAGCTAAAATCCCATGAACACTGGCACGATCAAGGAGGTAGCATATATGGAATGCCACCAATCTGGAAGGTCTTCTACACAATCCACTATGAGTACACATCCTACTATGTGAATAAAGGTGTCGAGGTCGAACATAGTAGTCCATTGTCTGATTACCGGTATACCGTTAACAGATGCGATATCACCCATCAATAATGAAAATGGGAATCAAGGTACTAGAGTGTAAACTAATAAGTGTGAATAAATGTGTTGAGGTTGAACACTTGAGAGAATCTATCAATCAGGGGACATTGATGTATTCCCAAAACTGTCAATGGAGAGAGAACCTATCACTGATGACTATAAGTCTCAAGGCACTCAAATAACTCTAGACTCCTGTCCCAAAATAAATTATCCGAATTTGATGGGATGAAATTTGCTGGAAGGAGGGAATTAAGGTATCCCCCATCATCCAACATGAGGTAGGCAGAAAATCTATATAAAGTGGAAGAACTCGATCATAATGTGCTTGAACCAGTACTATTACTGGGAATGACCGACATGCAAAGTCAAGAAAACTAAGTAATGGCCGACTCAAGATTCAACTTCCTTCGAACAAGAGCATAAAGGTGAATGGTGACTAAATGTAGGCAGCATAGAATCAATATACAAAACTGGGACATCTCTGTGACATAGGAGGCATCGACAGAGGCTCCATAGGGACTGGAAGCTTAACCAGTCGGTGGAGATAAACTCAGAGAAATGAGTACAACTCCTAAAGTAAAACTATTAACCCAACCAACAGATGTGATATACAATGCTCTATTCGAAGGTGACATGACTCAACTAATGCCAAAGATAACATCTTTTCCTATCCATATTTTTTATTTTTTTATTTTTTTGGACTTTTTCAAATATTTTGAAAAGCTTGAAAAATAATAAAAGTGCTTTATATTTACAAATCTAGGAGGAGACAAGTGTCAAGGGGCAAACAAACTAGTTCCAAGTAGCGGAACATACTTATGCTCAATGCAAGGAAACATGTGTAGGATAAAAATGGGGAATCAATCTACAATAGATATGTAAAATGGCTCTGCTTGGCTGGACATGAGACAAGCTCATGCTATGTAGCTAATAATCAGAGTCAGGGAAGCCGACATAAGGCTCAAAAATGCAGGCAAAACTCATGATAATGCAATTACAACTTGACATATACAAGGGAGTCCCAAGGAAAAAGTCCAGCATAAAGGTCAAGAGAAGTATGAAGCTCTTGCTCAAAGTCATGGTAATACTATACAAAGGACTCCCACAACCTAAAGGAGGCAACGCAGCATGGGCACCAAATCCAACAAGGATCTAACTAGGGCACCCATGTATAGGAAAGCTCTACCATTCGCATAGTGTCACTTCTAAAAGCAGCATGAAGGTTCTGTGACACCATGGAATGGATTCTTACCTAAGGTTAAAATGGAACAGTCATAAGGAAATGCATAAGTGCAAGTGCACATGATATCCTAACCTATATGCTAGTTCAGACATAATATTGATGATAGGCACAAAAGGGTCGAAACCTCGGAGAGAGTGTAAAAAAATGGACCCCATATGACAACCATATCAGTCCAAAACAACCCAAAATATTCAATAAAGAATTCAAACCATAGGTATAGGGAGGAATGATCATGACAACAACACCCAAAGGAAACAATGCGGTGAACGATGGGACATAAAAAGGAAAGTAAGGTGTAGACCCAACATTCATGCATCCACTACCATCCCCATGAGGGTGAGCACTGGTGTAAAGACCAAGAGAAGGGAGTCAACATCCTCCACAGATGGAGTAGAGGGAAGAATGTGACCACTCCCAAATATATGAGCACGTTAAGGGGCTGTGATGCCCCCAAGTTAGACACGAGGGTCCATACTAGGACCAAGGACAAGTGATAGGATACCAGGCATGCCAAAGATAAAAGGAACCAAACTCAAGAGAGAATAAATATACTCAAGTAACCGTGATCCCAAAGGCCAACTAGCGCACAAAGAGCACACTCCTAAGAAAATCTACAGCCAAAATAAAAGAAAACCAAGGGAAGGATATGTGAGCTCCCAAATGCAGCAGGTATGTCTCGCCTAGGAGAGGATTGAAACTCCCATACACTACAAGCAGAGGTATGTAACCAATTACAGTGGCCCTCAGCTTCAACACATAGAGAAACTGTGTTGTCCGACCCCTACCTGGCCAGGACACCTACAGAATAACCTCTGTGAAGTACCCCCTCGATAAAATAGGTAAGGAAACTAAGGTCACCCCAATATAATCAATGCTCAGGTGGACAGTCATAGGAAGGATTGACCATATCGGTAGGGTATAAAAGCTTGAAACTCTCGAAAGATCCCCAAGTACAAATACAATCTTGGAAATATCTCCTACGCTCATAGAAAGTGACCAATGGCCATCCCAATCACAATCGTGGGCGCTGCCTCGTGCTTAACTCCTGTGTAAGAGGAGTGTCCTGAGAAACACTAATTATACCAAGGGTTTCACTCTCTCACATGGAAAGACATATCATTGTTTGTGTTCAGTAGTCTTGGAAAATTAACTTACAATGAACTATTCTAAGACCCTAAAACCTAATCTTGTTGGTGAACCCTATAAAAGAAAAATGTGTAGTTCATTTGATTATGCATTGATTTTAATTGGATGTGATTACTCAAAGGGAAATGGCTGTGCAACTAGTGATATGAAGACTCAACAGTGAAATAAAAGTGCACACCATAATAAACAATGCTAAGTGCAATTTTTGTCAAAATGAAAAACAGGGTATGCCACTACATGAGATGCATAAATATATCTTCCTTTCCGAATTCCAATGCAATCCTTCCTATATGAAAGCCTAAAAAAAACTCTCATAGAAGCAATCCAATGCAAGTACCTCCTCAAATCCATATCTAAAATGTAACTAAGAGTGCAACTACATTGTATTTTCCAATATAAAAGAATGAAAAATGCAATAAAAGTCATCTAAAAATCTCAGTCTCTGCAGCAAGTATAAAACAAAATCCCAGCAAGACACCAAGACAAAAAAGAGTAATGCACTAATGGAAAAACAAAAATCATAAATGACTAAAACTACTTTCAAATAAAAATCAATGAAAAGGTGGTCTCTGGTCATAAAAGAAGCATCCAACAGACAACATCAAACCCAAGGAAGACCCAACCACACTCACAACCCACCCAAAAAATTCCCACAACATCAAAATCACCAAAAGGGAGGATGTACATGACTATTTAAAGAATATCTATGTATATACGTGAATTTTGGTCAAAAATATGCATGTATACATGGATTTTGTCCAAAACCTACATGTATACGTAACTTTTGGCCAAAAATCTGTGTATGTACGCGACTTTTGGCCAAAAACCTGTGTATATAAAGAAGATAGTGGCAAAAAGCAGGCCAAGGGTAAAAACAATAAAGGGAAGTGTTAATGGATGAACATAATATAAAATGCAACATATAAACAAGGAAAAACAAGAGCAAGTCAATAATATCAAGCACATTGTTCCCCCAAACCCCAAAGAAAAACAAGGAACATCCCCAGTATGGTCGCCAATTCTGTTATGGAGAAAACTTTCTATGGCTTGGGGTACCCAAACAGACAGAGTAACCACATAAATCAATCCTTTCTCATATTCAAGAGAAACCAAAAATCTAACACTAAAGGATCTTGAAACATACCCAATTCTAGATGGTTGATGTAGATCCTCATTGAGCTTTTCTACTCTTGCTTGTATCAGCAATTTTCTCTCTCAACAATAAGAAAACAAGACTCAGCATGTTATAGAATTGTGTTAGACCTACTCTAGAATATATAATCAATAACATATAAGCATTTAAAAGCATCCATGGATTCAATACTCATTTAAATACACATTATTGGACAAGAAACGATATTTCTATTAATATAAATCAGAGATTACAATACTGACAACCTCTGTCGGCACATTTGTGAACTAGAGAAACTAAGTCCTCCACCTGGGCCTCCCCCACTTCAATCCTCCATCTCTCGATAGCAAGCTCACAAGCAAAGGAAAGCTTGAGGAAAACACAAAGTGCTCCAAGGGATAAAGGGATGCAGACTCAAGTATAAGCTCCAGCAACAATGGACTATAGTTTTCTTGCTCTTCAATTCCTTTCCTTTCAATGTATCCAAAGGGTTCCTTATATAGTGCTTCAATGGGGTAATGGAAGGTCAAATNTGATGTACACATGTTTGAGGTTCATATCTGCGTATATACGCGAGAATGGGTTTAAAAGTAATGTATATAAAATAATTCATGTTTTTAGGGATGATCTTGGAAACATCAAAGGTAAAAAAATGGTCCATGGGGTCCAAAGAGTCTACAGAGGGATAGGGAAGACCATAAAGGTGTGATCCACCATGTATGGTAAAATGAGCTGTAACGATGGCATTCCCTTCACCAACATCTGCGAGTGGAAGAGGCGCTCCTATACCTATTAATCTTTAGGCTCCTGTAGTTGAATCTATGTGTTAGCAATAGTGGCAGTGGGGTCTACATCAATGATGTGCTTCCCATGTTTTATGGCTGTGGAATTCAGTTTAGAATCAGAATCTGAATTCGATTCTAAATATTTGATCTTGGCCACCAATGATTGCTTTGAGAAACATTCATCATTTTTGTGCAAAATAATTTTATGAAATTTATACCACTTCCTGATGTTCTTCTTTGTATTTCTATTCGCCTTCTTTTCTTGTGGCAGGGACTGGTTGTCCTTTCCTTGTCCTATGTTCTGCAGGTCAGGTTTTTTGTTGCCTTGCTTCTGTAGTTGATTCGTAGGTGCAAAGTCTCGCTTATTCTTTTGTGAAAATTTCTCCTTGATGTTCTGATGTAGACCAATACAATATTTCAGTATCATGTGTTGCTCAGAGTCCTTGATACCCATATTTGTGTGCAAGGTATGAAAGTTTGTTTTATAATCCAACACCGTGTGGTGCCTCTCTTGATGTAGGATAGTCCATTTTGTGTACTGGTCATCATAGTTTCCCATAGGGTAGTACTGTTCCTTGAATACATCTATGAAAGAGACCAAAGTGGGATTATTCTCAAACATTCTAGACTCATCTGATGAGTTTTTCTCCCAATAAGTACCCCACCAATTTTGGACACGGGGGACTTCCTTAAGGAGAGAAAAGGTGATACTTTCTCTATCGTAGAAATTGTGCACAGAGAATTACCCTTCTAGACATTCAACCAATTATCTAGGGCATCTGCATCGACATGGTCTTCAAATAAAGGAATATAAAAGTTAACTTGTACCTTGAAGGGAGTTGCATCCCCAAATTGGTGCTTGTTGAAGATGCACTTCCTGTTGTCGTCATTTATAAGAGGATTTGGGAGAAACTATCCATCATCTCATTCCTCTATCATGTGAGGACTTCCTCGAGCAATTATTTGATAGGATATCCTACTCCACTACCTCTCTCTTCTTCATCCATGTGAGTCCATTTGGGATGGCGAGAGTGATCAAGTGAAACTAGTTCCAGACCAAACTCTCTATACCCAGACCTCATTGGGGACATGCACCAAGAAACAATCAAAGAACATATTTCTTTGATACCATTGATATGGATTTATGTGGGAACAAAATGAAATAAGAAATGTAGCATCATAAATATAGACATTTTTCAAAGATAAAAGAGATACAGTAAACACATAATCTATTAAATGGCGGAAATAGTACAGACTGTAATACAATTGCTAGAATGGTGGTAGCTATCTTTGGGAAGAGATGTTGCTACTACGCTCATTCATGCCAAACTAAATACAAAATGAGGCCAATGGGTCCTATTTATAATAAGGATGAGGGAGAGAACTCCAAAATTCCAAAACATAACCGTAGAAGATGAACAGTCATAAATTTTGTGGCCCCAAGGTGGTAAGTTAAACAGTCAACTTCTCGGGGTCATAAATTTTGCATACGATCTCCGATTTTGGTGCTCGATAGCTCGTTGGAAATATCTATCGAATATTTAAACATTTCAAGTGTTTCCAAATGCATGCCAATAGAATTTATTTGTCCACTCAAATGACAAAAAACGTCGTTTGGGGCCTCAAAACAGCTCCGGAAGTTTGGGACCCAAAAAACCATAGAAACATAACTAGGAAAATGACATAATGGACAATTGTTTTGAGCCAATGGAATAGGTGGGTGGACACTAGTTTCCATATAGATAAATATTCCCTCCTCAAGAAGCAATGGTCTTCATTGTGTTGAATCACGTATCATATCTTGAACCCTGTATTGAGTTGATCTCTTAGTGTGGCATTTACTGAAGTGAAGAGGCTGCTTTTGTTTGGCATCCTTAGAGGGCTATACTTGTTTTCTGGATAATTTTTTTTTGGAGGAGCACCTTGAATGCATGACCTTGCATCATATAGGTAATCATATGGATGAGGAAACAATGACTCTATTTTCTTCTTGTTTCTAATGAGCATAAATACTATGTGCAGAGGGTGTGGAGGTGATCTGATGTTCTTCTTCAGATGCAATTGTAAAGAGGAATAATTTACTGGTGTGGGAGATTATCTTCCTACCCTACTATACTGTGGTAGGTGCAACTGTCTCTATGATTTGATAGAGTTTTCCTCCCAAAGTAACAATGACACTATGAGGCCGTGACTCATAAATAGCATGACGCTTCCACATATAAGGTTGTCCTAAAATAACATCGCACACTTCATGTGGGGCCTCATCACACAGTACCTCATCCTTGTAAGGATTGATACCATATGGTAGGAGGAATTGTTGAGTAATGTAGATACCTTGTCCTTAACTTAGCCAACCGATAATGTAGGGTTGCAGGTGTGGTGTTGTCGAAAGCTCCAATATCTTGATGACTTCTATTGAGATCAAGCTCTTTTGGTTTCCATTGTCAACGATGAAATGTAGTGGGATTCCCTTCACCTACACCTGAGAGTGGAAGAGGCGCTCCTCTTCCTATGACTCTTTAGGCTCCTCTAATTGAATATGCATGGTAGCAACAATGTCAGTGGGGTCTAAATCAATGATCTACTTTCGATTTTCTATGGGTGTGGCATTCAGTTTGAAATCAGAATCGGGATTTTATTCTGAAGATTTGATCTCAGCCACCAATGAATGCTTTTAGAAACATTCATCAGTGTTGTGCTAAGGAATTTTATGAAATTTAGACCACTTCCTGGTGTCCTTTTTTGTCTTTCCATTACCCTTATTTTCTTTTGGCAAGGACTGGTTGTCTTTTCCTTGTCCCATGTTCTGTGGGTCAGGGTTTCCCTTGCCTTGCTTCTGTGGTTGATTCGCAAGTGCAGAGTCTTGCTTATTCTTTTGTCGAAATTTCTCCTCTATCTTTACAACAAACCGATAGGAAAATCCAAGTAAATATATGTCGAGGAAGTCCATCTTAGTTCATATTTACTGATGTATACCACTATGATATTTCAGTATTAGGTGTCGCTTGGAGTCCTTGATACCCATCTTTTTGCACAAGGTATTAAAGTTTGTTGTGTACTTCGACATCGTCTAGTACCTCTCTTGATGTAGGATGGTCAGTTTGGTGTACTGGTCATCATATTTTCCCATAGGGTAGTACTGTTCCTTGACAACATCTATGAAAGATCCCCAAGTGGGATTTGTCTCAAACATTCTAGACTCGTCTGATGAGTTTTTCTCCCAATAAGTTCCCCATCAATTTTGGACATGGGGGACTACCTTAAAGAGAGAAAATGTGATCTTTTCTCTGTCATAGAAATTATGGACAGAGAATTACCCTTCTAGAACATTCAACCAATTATCTAGGGCATCTACGTTGATTTGATATTCAAATAAAGGAATATAAAAGTTAACTTGTACCTTGAAGGAAGTTGCATCCCCAAACTAGCTACTTGTTGAAGATGCACTTCCCACTATCATCATTCGTAGGAGGATTTGGGAGAAACTATCCATCATCTCGTTCCTGTGTCATGTGAGGACTTCCTCAAGCAATGATTTGAAAGGATCTCCTGCTTCATCGTCTCTCTCTTGTTCCACCATGGGAGTCTGTTTGGGACTATGAGAGTGATCAAGTGAAACTAGTTCCAGACCAAACTCTCTATACCCAGACCTCATCGAGGACATGCACTAAGAAACAATCAAAGAGCAGATTGCTCTGATACTAGTGATCTAGATTTATGTGGGAATGAAATTAAATAACAAATATAACATCATAAACATAGATATTTTCAAAGATAACAGAGATACAGTAAACACATAATCTATTAAATGGCGGAAATAGAACAGACTGTAATACAATTTCTAGAATGGTGGTAGCTATCTTTGAGAATAGATGTGGCTACTATGCTCATTTCTGCCAAAATGAATACAAAATGAGGCCAATGGGGCCTATTTATAAAAATAACAAGGGTGAGAACCCCAAAAGTCCAAAACATAACCCTATAAGATGAACCATCATAAAGTTTGCAGCCCCAACAAGGTAAGTTGAACAATCAACTTCCCCGGGTCATAACTTTTGCATACGATCTGTGATTTGGGTTCTTGATATCTCCTTGGAAATATCTATTTAATATTTACATCTTTTGAAAGTGGCCAAATGCATGCATATGGAATCCTTTTGGCCACTCAAATTTCCAAAAAACATCATTTTGGGCCTCAAAACAACTCCAGAAGTTTGGGACCCTAAAACCTGTAGAAAAATAACTAGGAAAATTCCACAATGGACAATTGATTTGAGACATTAGAATAGGTGGGTGTCCATCGATTTCTATCTGGATCAATAAAATCCACCATATCTCCCTCTCTCTCTACTCATAATCTCACTTTATCTCTCTAATCCTCCCCTCTCTCTCTCTCTCCTACTCCTGTAACTACCCATCTCCATCTCTCCCTCTTACTACTCATCCCCTAACCACTTATAACCACTTGTACAACACCCCTATAACTCTAAACTATACACACACTACTCAAATATAACCTCCTTCTCTTTAACTACCCTAATTCTGACTAGGCCCCTAATTGTTCTAAACTCTTTCTCTTTGTCTCTTGCAACCACACTCTTCATCCATACTCTTAATCATCCACCCCTCATAGTTATCTCTCTCTCTCTCTCAAAACCTTAGTCTTCGACCTACCCAAAACCACACCCCTTTATCTCTCTCGTTAATACCTAACACTCCATTGTCCTCTCCCTCACACACACTCATCCCCCTACTCCCACCACTACAACCAATGCCCCTCCTCCCTCACCCTCTCTCCCCTCCTTCTTCCATCTCTTAACAAGACCATATCACATTCTTGACCTCTCTTAATCCTCCACCTACCCCTATCCCCCATTACTTTCTCTCTCCATAAACATTCTAAGACTAACCCTTTCTCTCTTACTCTTAGAACTAAGAACCTGTTGGCCTGATTTTTTGACCTCGGCCAACAAGGAGGTTATGCCCACACAATCAGCTTAAAGCAGCATCCGGTGTGTTTGGAATAACAAAACCTCATAGGTTATGGTCCTGCTACTAGCTGATTTTTATCTTAAGGAGAAAATTAAAATCAGCAAAATCTAACCTATTCTAATGTTATTTCTACCTAAATGAATCCTATAATTAGTTTCAGCTATCTAAACTGTCTTATAATTGCTTTCTTAAGGAAAGACTCCAATTTTTGAAGAGTTTTTCTGAATATAAAGACTTGTAAAAAGTATACTAAAATTACATAAATTGATTTAACAGCTGTTAACTGAAATATACTAAAATAAAACTTAATTTGAACTATCTGAACTATTATGTCTATCCTATCCCAGCTGAGAGCGTTTCTAAATACTATATTAATTATTAATTAATAGATGATGAACAGAAGATAAAGTGCATGATCTAAATAGAAATATTTAAGTCATACATGAGAAATCATTCTGTTATAAAACAACTTAACAGAAAACTGAAAATAAACAATTATTTCAATTTTCTGAAATTAATTAATAATTAATGATCAACATAGCTATTTGAATCAAAGATGATGTCTAATATAAAATCATTGTAAAAATACAAATGATATTTTTAACAGACAGAAGTGTATATCCTTATAGCTTAAATTTATAGTAAAAATACTAATAAATTCAGTCACAATGATATATTTATTCAAATGCAATATTGAGCTGATAAAGTGAAAATTGTAATTAAACACAAGTATAACAAAGCATACTATATTAATATTAATATAGAAGATAATATACTGAGATATAAAGTATATCCAAAAAACAACAATACCAGTAATGATATCAATCAGTAGATGTCCAGTTGCATCCCACATCCAAAGATCCAACTTCAGTAATGAAATAAAAACAGCAACAAAATATATCTCAAGTATCTCTCTCTTCAGTCACTCCATCCCCCTTTCTTTCCTAAAAACTTCTAATTTATATAATACTATCAAACTTTCAATTCGAGTGTTTCCATCAATGCCACATGCAAAATTATAGGATTCCTATAACCATCAAAGAGAAACAAATCTCTTTTATCAGACACCTATCACTATAACAAAAAAACGACTAGTCTGAATAGTTGCTGGTTAAAAGGTACTTGACAGAGTTGAAATCCCAGTCTTTCATAAACAACCACGTCCTCCATAAACAACCATGTCTTCCAACCAACATATTGAAATCGTCCTGTAACTGTGGATAAGAATGATGACATATCCACCTGCGTTTAAACAAACAAAGCATCTCATTAAAAATCGATTAGAATAGATATAACAAAATAAACTAAAATTTAAATGTATGCCTGTAAAATATGCGATTTTACAGGCATGCATAACAAAACCTTTTATTACCTGTTCGACAACAAAACAACCCATGAGAATAACCATCAAGTTTTACTTTGAAGATCGACTACTCTTCTAGCTTCAGCTAATTTAGCTTTAAGCCTGATAATCTTTAACTTTTGTTTTTCAATTTGTTCAAGCAAAAGATGATTCGTACCTATTATTGAATTTTTGGCCTTTTTATACTGGTTCTTTTTGTTATTCATCTCTTTCCACCTGCTAATCCAATTCAGCAACTCCTCTCTAAATGTTCTATTTTCTTCTTCTATCAATGCTGCATTAGATTGACAATGCTTACGTTCATCCTTCAACTCTGTAATCTTGGTCTGGTATGCCTTGTCTAGTACTTGCTAAAGAGTTTCTTCTTCATTGGCTACCTGAGGAGAATTCGGGTTATCAATGTTTTGACCAGATGACTGGGGACTGATAAAAGATGGTTCAGGGTCTGCAATGCTGGTGTCCATACATGATTGAGCGACCTCAGCCTTACCCAATTTTGCACCACTATCCTTTATGAAAGTGGGATTATTTACATGAATAGTATCAAGGATCGACGATGGAATGTCGTCTTCAATATGGACGACTGCAGGCTAAGTATCCTGTCAATTAGCCATAGGACCCGAAATTGTATGGACATTGTCCATACTCCTAGTAACCCTCCTTGAAAACACAATATTATCTGATTTAAACCCTCCTCTATCGCAGCATACCTGTTCCAAATGATCTAATTTATGCAAAGACTCCTTACTATGTTCATAAGGATTATTTGGCTTGGGGAGATTTTCACAATTAACAGCGTTAATATTTTTTCTTTTGGCTAACCTGTCCTCTATTTTTGCAGGAGTACTATAACTTTTATCAGGTGGGGATCGATTTAAAGCTGCTTCAGAGTGACAAGGAACTGTATTACCAACATCCTCATTACTGATATCAACGTCTATGGGTATATTGGCTTCCCCAAGCCCTTTTTCCTCTGATTCAGTTTCAGGAGCGTTCTTAACCTCAGGTTTAGCAGTGGCCTTTCGTTTCCTACGGGTTTTTGGAGAGGGGTTTGGCCAATATTGAGTCGGCCCCAAATGACATTCAGTTAAAAATGCATCCCATGACTTACCCTTCAAGGACAGTTGATGTTGTAGTATGATTTTAACTAAGCCATGGTGAAATAAACTTCTTTCAGGGTTATCAAAACTTTGAATTGCATGCGACATCTTCTTCAAACTTTGCCATAGGTAAAATGGTAGATTAAGCCTACAACCCTGTAATGCTAATAGGAGTCTTAAGTGGTAATAGTGTAAATGAGAGAAACATCTGTCGCAAGACACATACCTGACTAGAATTTTGTAGTAGGCTCGCTATTCAGGCTTCAGGAACTTGACAGGGACCCCTATCTTCAGTTTTGTATTATCTAGTAATGGCAGTAGCAGAGATAAACACTTTTTCTTATTAACCTTACCACCCTTGAACCAGCGTTCTCCAACTTGCGGGAGCTTTGTCGCCTCTGCGATTTTGTCTTCATTAACAATGAACTTAAAACCCCCGATCTGCACAATGTCTTCTTTTAAATTTAAGGCAAATAATTTGGTTACCTCTGCATTATGGCCATCAAAACACTTAAATAACTGCCCCCACCCCACTTTCTCAAATCGCAATGCTACCTTCTCGTTTGCTTCTATGAGCTCTGAACCTGAGATTTTGAAACGGTTCAACGGAGCCATGGTCTCCTCCACACTCTCCTGGTTTCAAACTGGAATGAATGGCGATGTGAAGAGGGAGGGGATAGGTATCCAAGTGCATGACATGATGTGAAACATCAAAATTTCGCATGCTTCATATCTGACAGACATGAGGGGTTTAAATATGGCAATTTTTGCTAAACTTGGCAATGATGAATGCTAAAGCCCATGTTCTGCTACGTTACATGCATTTTTAGCCACGACTAACAGTTAAATTTAACCAATTCGATATATCAGGGATCATTTGATTGATGGATTGTCAGTCAAGCCATTGATTACAAACAGTTGTTATAATGAGAACGTACGTTGTTACGAGATGGAACGACTCTCAACATTAAATCCTGAGGATACGAATCATCAATATATTCACAGCTGTTAGTTAATTATTAGGTGTAAGCCACATCTCTATGCCAACACAGTGATCTGAGTAGGAGGTGTTAATAATTTGACACATGGATCTCGTAACCTCTGTCAATTAGTGGTCTTCTCCAGTTTTAGTGTGAAAGGTGGTAGCATTCAAGGCGATATAGTATTGAAATCATATACCCTAATGTTTAGCATGACAACTAGCTAATGACTTGATTTAATATTTATGTCATGTATATACATAAAATTTCATAGATTTAGTTTTAAATCTTTCCAAAATTCTATCGATTAATATCTGAAATGAAATTTGATAGGATACCAAGTAATAAAACTATAATATATGAAAATTCCCATATGATAATCATTTATTTACTAACTACATATATACAATGTTTACAATGTCATGGTAAGGTATTACATGAAATATAAACTTTAGGTTTAAATAAGTCACATTTAGTTCTAGGAACTTAGGACTCATAATACCTCATCCATATCCAGCTTTAAGTAAACTCAAGATGTGTTTTGTTGATTTCCCTTTGGCATACTATCCTTTCAAGTTTCTTAAATCATATATAATCATATAAATTTAACTTAATGATTAAATCGATTATATAAAAATTTATGAAACTGACTTATTAAATTGACAGTTGCTAATTGCCAAGTTTATGAACTTGTTTTTATCAACTTATAACACGTAATTTAACCTTTCTCCAATTGAGAGTACCTTTAGAATCAAATATTCTGAAGGCACTCTTTTATAATTTTAAAAGAGAGCTGATCTCCCTTCATCTGAATGAAAAATGAAGGGGTTATTGCTGACTGCCAACAAATGGCGATAACCTGGGTGAACTAGTTATCTCTGCTCATACAACTTATAAATGATATAAATGAAATCTCAAAACTTATTGAAAATAATCAAAAATTCTTTATCTAAAGAAAAACCATTATTTTATTCATACTCATAAGTATAACTCAGAAATATTTCATCTTTTGCAACAAAGATTTAGTTTTGGGATAAACTTAAAAATATCTTGATGAAACAAAGTACTTCATAGTAATAATGACCTGCACCATCAGTATAGAGTATAGAAATCTACTTTTCTGAAAACTTCCCAGAATTTGTTCCATAAACATAATAATTTTCTTTTGTTTGCTTTTCTTTTCTTTAAACAATCATTCTGACTGAAGACTAGTATCTAGGTATGGTATCCCAATGTGATAGTATCATTCATGAGAGCTATCTGAAATAAGCAAGCCGGCTCATGATGAGACCTCTTGTCTTTTAATTTTTAAATCAAAAGCCATCACCCTGGTGATCAGAAATGAAGTTATTCTAGACAGCACTGATGATCATGATTAGGCCGGCTCGTAATGAGACCTCCTATTCTTCAGTCAAAATTTATGTTTTTATTTCAATTTCATATTTTAAATTTCATAAAATGAGAGATCATTACCCAGCATGGTGACCAACTGGTAATGTCAGTCATTAATATCACCGGAAAATGAATCAGCTGGCTCGTGATGAGACCCCTTATCTTTTGGTTTTTTAAACCAAAATCCATTACTAGTTTCCTAATAATGTCATACTAGTGATATTTGTGATTCTGATCAGATCGGCTTATTACTAAGACCTTCCGTCTCTCACTTTATCATTTTATTGACTGGAACAAATCCTAAATAGTTTTCAGATAGTAAATATATATTATTTTAGAAGACTGATGATAGAGGTCTGTAAGAGTTTTTCAAAAGTACAAGCTTCGAAGAAGATATTAAATAAGCTATCCCCACTTTTATAAGAAAATAAAAAGATAAGGAATAATCTAAGAAACACTTACAAATAAAAACAATGAAGGTCTTTTACAGATTTAAGAAAATTTGATCATCCTGAACAAATTTTAAAAGATTTCAGTCTAGTATCATAATTTTTCAGGCTTATGAGCAAACTGATTTTATTTATTTACATTTATTTCTAGAGCTGTTAACTAAAAATTACTGACTGATTATATAAAAAATTTAACAGTCTGAAATATTTGACTTAACAGAACTAAAACTAAAAATAACAGAATGATGTTTAAAAGTTATAAAAGTTTTATGAATTTCTCATCATCCTTAATTTTCTGTATTAAACTCAATTTATATACAAAAATATAAATTAATTTATAAACAATAAATATAAGTTATGTACAAATATATAAATTTATTTACAAACAGCAAACAAATTATATACATTCTAAGACAGAAAAATATTAACAGAAATATTTTTTCAGAATCAGTCCATTCACTGGGAATGTTTCGGACTGACCTTCAAGTGTTTGCAATCGAAAGGTACTTGGACCTATTTTCTCAGAAATAATGAAAGGACCTAACCACAGTTTCTAAAACTTAGTATGATCTCCCTTCTCCTCGTGAAATTTATCCCATTTTAAAACTAAGTCTCCCACCTGAAATTCTCGATTGAAACTAAAAGATTGGTCAAACCATGATTTCACAATCTGTTGATGTTTTGTAAAGTGTTGTTTTGACTTTTCTCTTTCTTCCTCCAGTTTTAGCAGTGTATTAATTCTCTTTTCCATTGCTGGACACTCTTCATCTTGGACAGACTGAGCTAACTGTAATGAAGGAAAGAACAAATTTGGTGGTAAAATAGCTTCAGTTCCATATACTAAGAAGAATGGTGAGTTACCTATCGCAGCCTTAGGAGTTACTCTGTCTGCCCAAAGGGCATTGACCAATTCTGTATGCCAGTTACGATGGTGAACTGAAATAGTTCTTTTGATAATTTTCAATAAATTTTTGTTTGTTGATTCAGCTAGAACATTCCCATGAGGATGATAGTTAGCTAAATATCTAAATCTTATTCCCTTCTCTAAAGAAAACTGAGTTAACTCAATTGATGAAAAATATGAAGCATTATCAAAGACGAGGGAATCGGGAATACCAAATCTTGTTATGATAAAGAATTCCAAAATAGTATAACCTGATTGGTATTGACAACTCTTAATGGTGCAGCTTCCACCCAACGAGTAAAATAATTGGTTGCAGTTATTATATATTTGTGTTGCATAGATGAGGGAGGATTTATTGGACCTACTATATCAATACCCCATTGCTGAAAGGGTCTTTCAGCTAAAACAGGTTGTAAAGGAAAAGCAGGTTTTTTAACCCTTCCCACAGCAAGTTGACACTCTTGGAATTTTCTAACAAAAGTATAGGAATCTCGAAACAAGGTGGGCCAATAATAACCAGCCCTGAGAATTTTCTGTGCAGTACTCTCTCCACCAAAATGAAAATCACAGACTGTAATTTAGAAACACACAAGAATTCTTGCATTCATGTAACTAGAATTTGGATTTGTACTTGTATTAATTCAAAAAATATTACAAACACAATAGTCTTTCATATTCAAAACCAACCAACCCTTTCTACCTCGGTGGGGAGATTTTTATAGCGTTTCAGGCCACCGAGGGTAACCTCAAAAAAGGATGAGAAACTGGTTACAATCATGACCAGAATACTAACTAACCAGAACGTGGAATCTTCTCCATGATTTACATATATCAAACAAATGTCATGGAGAACCTATGCATGCTTGGTCTGATTGGTAGTGTAACGTTTCCGGCCTTAGGTTCATTGTATTGAAAACAACGGCTCAGAATGTCTTTGGGTGGCTCATTGATGACTGAGTCTGGGCCTCTTAACTCTTTGTCGGGTCTACAACATGTTGTATTTCCTTTCATTTGTGTACATTCCATGCTCAAAGGAACCTTTCTACATGGGATTATTGATGGAAAGAAGGTTTGTGTCCCTTCTATGCTCAGTCAGTCTCCGCCTCTCGGTGCCTATGAAATGTGGCATTTATATAAAGCTGGAAAGCCAAACATGACGATGATCTCGTCAGCACTCTCACACACTTCATCATTGAGTATCTTGGTGACAACATGAGTGGGAACATGGCTTTTGGATCCGACATTTATGTGGAGATCCCAGTCACGTCATCTTTTATGCTACGACGCTATTCTGTTGGCCATGAAAATGACCCTTGGCGTCAATCCCCAATATTTTCCCATTTGTCTCCCAACACATGGAAGATACATGTGTATTTGTCTGCCATCACCTGATGATGGTATCAGAGTATTATTTTCATATATTTGTCTCCTTGCTTCGTGTGGAAGCCTTACCATCCCTCTGTAATTCAATCTTTCGGGATATAGTCCATATTTATGCACGTTTGATGAAATGACCTTTGGGTTCAAGAGGGTCACAAACATCATGGATCCAACTTCTCGATTGAAGGCATGCTCTAATGGTGTCGGCAGTCTGATAGCATGTCACTTCGGATCTTTGGACATCTGTCTTGGGATATCGCATTAACACGGTCTTTTAGAATGAGAAGATAGTATGCAGAATCATATATTTCATTTCTAACCTTCCTTTTCATGATATTTTGATGAACGCTTCCATTTTAGACCTTTCAATCAAAGCCTCTGTGCTCCAGCTGTACAAGTGTGATGGGAGTACCATTTTTCGCAAATCCCCGGGATGTTATTTTTTTTTCCATGTCCATCTAGCGGAGAAAATTTCCACCATAGATATTCCTTTGGAAATATATAGACCGTTGAACGCTACCTCCCTTTTAAGCTATTTCATGGATCGAGGGACCAAAACTTCAGTGAGCACCTTGATCCAACGAAATAAATCTTTCTCGTATATTTGTCCTCTATCGATCGTGGCCCTCGGAACTCGTGGTCTCTTTAACCCCATTTCACGGAGATGCAAAGGAAATTTTAATCGTTCCTATGGTATTCATTAAAACCATTTCATCTGTCTATGTGGCTCATCTTTAGATCATCTCCATAGAAACACTATCCCTTTTAACACAATTTCAAGGCCACCCTATGACTAGAATTTTTGGTGCGTTTTTAGGTTCTGCTTGCTCTGTATTACATTTTGATCATCTTACATAGAGAAAAAAATAGTGATAAAAATAGGATCCATATAGGGATTCTACCCTCCCTATGAGGTATCAAATAAAATCATATACCAAGTGCCAAAATCCGTTGGGCGGGACCCTCCGCTTCATTGCAAAATTCAAAAATTGCTCCAAAGAAAAAAATTAAACCCAACAATGGGACTAACTAAAAAAAACTTTGTGGGCATTTAGAAAAATGCTTAAAAGGAAATGCTCATTATACAGAGCTTATTCATCTCTATAGATATAATTAATGGATCTCATTTCCCTTTTTAAGTAACATTTGACTTCCAATGAAGCCAATCAAGCAAATGATCCCATAAACCAACTTTCTTTTCATGCTTGATAAAAAATAGAGATCACATACTTAATGGAACAAGGTTATAATCAATAAATTGATCTTTATAGTAGAGGTATAACCAACTAGTACCATTTCCCAACCTCTCCATGTACTCTTCCACCAGATCATAAAAGGCATAAAAAATGTCAAAAAATTATGTCATTATCTTATAATGAGAAAGATGCCCCAATTGTAAATTCCCTTGCACACTGTCAACCTGATCTTCAAAATAACCATGCAAGGAAAACTCATGACAATTGGTAGGAGAGACATCCACAACTTCATCTAAATTTTTTTATTTTACAACTTCATTCTTTCCATGCATTTCAAAATAAATACCACTCTGTTCCTGAACAGGATCAAGCAAACAGATTTCCTTCTGACAAATTTTTTTTTAATTTGAAAAACAAAAAGAAACATCCATTTGAGAATCCTCATCTTCTTCTTTGTTATTCAACTCTTCAATGCATACTGCTGATTTTTCTATAGGATGAGATTGATTGCATAATCCTTCTTCTTGCTTATCATCCACTCCATGGAATTTTATACCTTCACCCACAATATCATATTTCTGATTTTTATTAGAAACTTTAATTCTCTTTTTTAACCATTCAAATGAAGAAAAAAAAGGAAAATAATCACTTTCAACATGTCTATTGTCTACTTTGTTTTCATCTTGTTGATCTTGAATTGCAATGATATTTTCGTCACTAACAGAAATTGTGACGAGCTGATTGCATTCTTCAGAAAACAAATTAGTACAACCATCTCCATTCAAATCACTAGGTTGATCATCTTCTACGAGCACAGAGGGATTTATATATTCATGTAAATCTTCAGGTGAAATTTGATTTTGGTCAACATGCAGAGGTCTTCCTTCAACCATTATTTCAAAATCTGATTTCTATTCACTTGCAATTTCAGAAAATGAACATATGAAAGGACAACAAAACTAAAATTTTCTAGAATTATCATTTTCTATGTAATCAATCTCATAAGTATTGTAACTTTGGAGAGATTGTTGTTGCAAAGAGGAATTTTCTGATTGGGAAGGGATAGCCTCTTCTAATTGTAACATATTTTTGGAAGATGAATAATATGAGGTGGGATTTGATTGACAGTCCCAACCTATTTCTTGGTCACACGGAGAATGAAAAGAATATTGTAAGCCATCATTAGTTTTAGGAAGAGAGATATAGTTGGTTAAGACAGAGCTTTGGTCTATGTCAACTTCAATCAAAGAAGACCGTACTAACTGCTAGGAATTTTCTTGAATATCATGGCAATTGGATTTTATTTCTTTTCTAGACTAATATCCATGTAAGATATCTAAAACCTCTTCATCTAAATACTGATCATCACCACATTCATCTTTCACATTTTCAATGAACTCTCTATTGTGTGTATATAAATCTTGAAGTAACAACAAAGAAGGATAATGTATCTTGAAATGTTGATGAAATACTGTATGAAAGTCTTCAAGGGAGGATAAACTCCTTGATGGTAATTCCTCATACCATAACCTTGCATATCCTTCTAAACTAAACATGAACAGTTTCATTAAAGAATATTCATGACATCCCACTCCCAGATTATGTATATGCTTATGAAATCTAAATAATGAATGGCAGCATCATCCCCCTTTTCATCATTGAATTGGGAAGATATGTTTGCCAATTTTTAGAAAGTATTTTATTGGGATAAACAGGAATGGAAACAAGATTCATAGAAGCATACCCTGTAGCCCAAGAAGTCATCTTGATGGTAGAGAAACTGAATCATCTCCTCAAACTTTGCAACCCAGTTTGATAGCAGAGCTACCATAGATTATTATGAAGAATGGATTCTTTACAGATGGGGTCGCCAGGTGAAAAGAGACATGACCTTCTTGAAACTTAACCATTGTTTCACCATCAATAGTCAGGTCTAAACCTTTCATTCATATCCAGGGAAGATTCGAAACCTCTCCCCGCATTTGTCTTTCTGACCACCGGTCTCCCCCTTGGAGTCACCTTCCATAATCTTTCAATGGAGTCGACAGGGAAAATGTTACAACCTTTTTCACATGAAGGAATCTATGTTTTCCCATAGAAACTATTTATCCTTTGAATCTTTGTCATTCTTCCTAGGGATGATCTTCAATTTTGTCCCTCACAATGGCACCAGCTTGTTAGCACCCATAATCGTTCCCAACGTTGTTGGAGGTAGACCCCGAGGTAACAACAGAACCACTTTAGTAAAGGGAGTTGGAGTCTAATTTTGGCTTCTCCAATTCCAAAGAGTAATCTCTCATGGATGTATAACAAGCCCATACACAATGTCATGAAATTATTATCAGATATTTGGTGGTTGGAAACAAAATGAAGATATATCGGGCTATGGAATCAAAACTACCAAGAAAATAGAGCATTTTTCATAGGAAAATGCTTCTAGGAGCAAGGTAGTGCTTCGATCACGGTCATTATGTTTGGGGTATGGTCGAAAATGTAGAATGATGACAGTCTACCAATGTAGAGCACAACAGAGATGAATCCTACGCCAGTTTTAGAGGAAATGTTTGGTGGATATCGAAGACAATCGCAGGAGCATATGAGTATGAATTCCTAACCATTATATACTGAGTCTACGACATGAAGAAAACATAATGTAAAATATAACAGGAAGCACATGCAAATGAGGAAAAGAAAATCACATACTATAATTTCGAAACACATAGGAATTCTTGCAATCATGTAACTAGCATTCGACTCTGTACTTGCATTAATTCAAAAAATATTACAAACACAATAGTATTGCAAATTCAAAACCAACCAACCCTTTCTTCCTCGGTGGGGATATTTTTATAACATTTCAAGCCCTCGAGGATAACCTCGAAACATGGCAAGAAACTTGTTACAATCATAATCAAAATACTAACTAACCAAAACATGGCATATCCACCATGATTTACATATATCAAACAAATTTCATGGAACAACTACACATGCTTGGTCTGATTGGCAACGTAACGTCTCTAGCATCAGGTTCATTGTCTTTAAAATGACGACTCAGAACGTCTTTGGGTGGCTCATTGCTGACTAGGTCCGAGCCTCCTACCTCTCTGTCAGGTCTGCAACAGGTCATCTTTAATTTCATTTATGTCAATTCCATGCTCAAAGGAACCTTTCTACATGTGATTATGGCTAGCAAGAAGGTTTGTGTCCCTTCTATGCTTAGTCAGTCTCTACCTCTCGGTGGCTCTGAAATGTAATGCTTATATAGAGATGGAAATCCAAACATGATGATGACCCTGTTAGCACCCTCGCACACTTCACCATTGAGTATCCTGGTCACAGCATGAGTGGGAACATGGGTTTTGGATTGAAAATTTATGTGGAGATCCTAGTCACGTTGTCTTTTATGCTACGATGTTATTCCGCTCGCTGTAGAAATGACCCTTGGCATCAGTCCCCAATATTTGGCCATTCGGCTCCCAACACATGGAAGAGACATTTGTATTTTTCTACCATCACGTGATGATGGTATCAGAGTATTATTTTCGCATATCCATCTCCTTTCTTCATTTGGAATCCTTACCACCCCTTTGCAATTCAATCTTTTAGGATATTTTCCATATTTATGCACATTTGATGCAGTGACCGTTGGGTTTAGGAGGGTCACATACATCGTGGAAACAACTTGTCCGTTGCAGGAATGCTCTAGTGGTTTTTGGGTGTCCTATAGCATTTCACTTCAGCTGTTTGCACATATGTCTCAGGATATCGCATTAACAGGTTCTTTTAGAATGAGCAGACCTTATGCAAAAATGTACATTTCATTTTTTACCTTCCTTTTTGCGTCATTTTGACGAACGCCACCATTTTAGACCTTTCAATCAAAGCCTCTGTACTCCCATTCATACACATGTGATGTGAGTACCATTTTTCATGAATCCCTGAGATGGTTTTTCTTTTTGCATGTCCCACTAGTGGAGGAAATGTCCACCATAGATCTTCCTTTGGAAATATCTAGATCGTTGAATGATGCCTCCCTTTTAACCTATTTCACGGATCAGGGGAACAAAAATTCAGCGAGCACTTTGATTCGGAGAAATCAATCTTGCTTGTTGATTTCTCTTGCATCGATCATGACCCTTGGAACTCAAGGTCGCTTTAACACCATTTCATAGAGATGGAAAGGAAATTTTTATCGTTCCTGTGGTATTCATGAAAACCATTTCATTCGTCAATATGTCTTGTCCTTAGATCATCATCGTAGAAACACTATCCCTTTTAAAACAATTTCTCAATAACCCTACGATTGGAATTTTTTGCCCGTTTTTAGGCTGCGCTTGCTCTGTCGTACCTTTTTATCATCTTAGTGGAGCGAAAAATAGTGTTAACACCCCCTACATCACACACACACACACACACACACACACACACATATATATATATATA
>LPNX010535294.1:32451-106150 GCA_001517045.1 Pseudotsuga menziesii
CTCTCTCATTATACACTCCCCATTCCCCCTTCTCTCTCTACCCCCACCTCTCTACATACCTTTTCCTATCTCCCTCTCTTGGTATACTCTCCCCTAATCTTGAACTTCCCTCCTCCACCCAAACACATAACCCTCTCTATCTCTCTCTCTTTCCACCACCAAAAATCACACTCCTCATTCCTCTATCCATAATTCCCCTCTCTCTCTATTAATCAAACCCCCACACTCCTCACCCCCATTCTCTCTATACCCCCATATCCCTACCCACCTCTCTCTCTCTCTCTCCCCCTACATTGCCCCCTTCTCTTTGACTTATCTCTTGCACCATAAACCATAACCCTCTCTCTCTCCAACCCCTACACTACTCATCCCCCTATCCCTACCTCCCACCCTTGTCTTTCTCTCTATCACTCTTTATTTCCAACTGCCACACTCCTTATAACCCTATCCCTACCACTTCTTCCCTCTCTCCCTATTTCTAGATCCCCACTCCTCACCCCATGTTGGGCTAGGAAAGGAGTGCAAAAAAGAAGTTTGGGCGCAAGAAAAGGTACATCACATGTGTATTGGCTGTTATAATGTCTAAATTAATCCACCTAATCTTTAATTATCGACCGGGGTTGGTAGGATTAGAGTTGACACAAAATATATGCGAAGGTAGAGGGGTTCTTATGGTGCCGTGGAAATATTTTAACAAACAAAAGATCGGAAGATCTTTCAAAATGAAAAACTGAGTCAAACTCCTAAGGATTCAACTATTAAGTCAATTAAACTAGGAAAAAATATAAAACTCAATAATTAATAAGTTATTAAACTGAAAATGATATTATTAACAACTAATCTCTAACTTGGAAACTAAGATGCAAGGAAAACCTAATTAATAAGAAATTAGAAAACATAATAAAACAAGTAAAGAGAAGCAAGTAGAAAACTTAATAAAGAAAATTAAATAGAAAGAAACAAGTAGAAAACTTAACAGGAAAATAAAATAGAAAGAAACAAGTAGAAAACTTAATAGGAATGTCTTTGAATTCTATCCTACAAGTATCTTTTAGTAATCACACAATGAAAAAGGAACGACCTAAAAACATACTAAGGATATCACATACAATAATGAAATTACATGCAAAGGAATAAATTAATCTAAAGGAATACACACAAAACAATACATCAGTAAAGAAATCAGAAACAAAATACAAGACAGCTTAACACATACTCAAGGTGAAAAGAAGTAGAGAAAATAACAAAACTTTAATACATAACATAAAACACACTAACTTTAACTTCAATGTTAAATAAAACTATTATCTAACTATCTTAGTCAAAACATAATTCAAGCATCACAAAACGGAACTAGAAACAATCTCAAAATACATAAAAAAAACACTAAAAATGAAACTAAGGGCTGAATGATAGACTGAACTGTGGGTCTGAAAGGGGTGCTTGAATGGTAGTTTAAACAGGCTGTTCGACTAACATTTTTCATAGTTAAAATAATAAAAATTAACCTAAATGATCTAATCTTTAGCTGAATTTGTGCAGATTCAGATCTAATGCACAAAGACAATAAGTAAACCTACTTATTAAGCAAATTCAACAATTACATAACCTTAAGCAAATTTATAAACATAAAGAAAATATTGCATATTAATAAACAAACTGGAATTTAAATTGCATAACTGATAACGAAAAGTAGACAAGAAATAAACAGAACTAAATTCAAAGCAATCTATCTATTTGCTTGGAAATAAACTAAACACTAAACTCGAAATGAAATGATTGAAAACAAAGATGAAAGAAAACTATGTGCGTAGTTAACTATCTAATTCAAAAATAAAATTGCATTACATAAATAATAAAACAAACTATAAATTAAACTAGTTACAACAGAAAAAATGAAAGAAACAATAAAGAAAAGAAGCCTCTGGTTGATGAGGGTCCCTCTCAGCAATCAGGGGTAGTGCCTGGCTAACTTCTACTCAAATGCAATCTTCAACAACAACACATACAACTCTTTATTCAGATAATGGAACATAAATACAATGTACTCAAGAACAAAGTGATGAATTCTTTCTAACTCTCTGACTTTCTAGCTATAGATAACTAAGCTCTCACACAGAGGCTAATTTATATAGTAGTTTACAAAGATGAGGAAGTTGACCCTTTAGTGGTTGACTACTCTCTAAATTTAGTCGATCATAAAGGAACATAACAGATCAGAGGCCAACACATAGGCATCCTCCCTTCTTCAGCACCGTTATGGTCTTCTTCACTGGATAGTGTATGCACAGGCTCCATCTTCAGCACAACAGGTCTTCAAAGGTGGCGCATGGCTCCTTCTTTAGCGCAACAGTGAACTGATGGTGAACAAAGGAGAGTGCATGGGAGAATATTATAGAGCGTATTTTAAATGCATCAACCCAACGCATGGATTGTTAATGTGGTGGCAAGCGAAGGAGGCTACAACCTGGAGGATTATCTAGAACACGAGCTCCATCACCCAGACGCATGGACAACAAGTCGTTTGTAGGATGTTTCACGTCTTAATGCCTCAAATCAATTCTCAGCAGCGCGTAGTCTAGTTAACAATCTAGACGAAGATCTGGGCCGTCATATGGATATGCTGGCATCGATCTAGGGCGAACGAAGTGTCTTTTTGCTGGTGTGCTTTAGGATTGCAGTCTACGGAAACATGTTTCAACATCTAGAAAACAACCAGTGATTTTCACGCAGTGGGATGGATGACAAGCTGGACGTTGAGATGGACGTGCTATGTGCAAGGCAGGATGAATACATTCTGTTTATTAATTTGTCCCAAAAAGATTGTAAAATATGCAAACAAATATATAAATTAATTAATACATCAAATAATGTCAATTTTAATTAATAAAATCATAAAAATGATAATAATAAATAGATTTCATATAAACCTTAAATTCATACATACCTAAGCTGAATAGTGATCTGCATGACATAAAATATACAAAAGATAATAAAACACATGTCTAAATGAATAATTTAATTGCCAAAAATGATAACAATTATTGTAAGGTTTGTCGTTACACCAAAACCTGCAGATGTTGATGAACATTTGAAACCCAGCACAAGGCCCTATCACCAGGAGTGGCGGTTAGTCCACTGGTTTTATATTCCCATAGGTGCGGTGGTTATACCATGTGGAGGTACCCAATACTCCAATGCCCCGCCTCCAGCGTAGCTCGAGGGAATTGAACCGGAGACCTCAGCTCTGATACCATGTAAGGTTTGTTGTTACACCAAAACCTGCAGATGTTGATGAATATTTGAAACCCGGCACAAGGCCCTATCACCAGGAGTCGCAGTTAGTCCACTTGTTTTATATTCCCAGAGGTGCGGGGGTTATACCATGTGGAGGTACCCGATACTCCAACAATTATGGGATCAACATTCCCCCAAACCTAAGAAATTCCAGGTCCCACTAAGAAAAAAGAAAGATAACAGATCACATTGTCATAGAAAATTTTGAGATGTGAGCCAGCAATGAGCATATACATAAGCAAGTAAATTCATAAGGTACAAAATTAATTCAACCATGTCCAACGTAAACTTTTGGCAGGTTGAACATATGACCCTGAAAAGTATAAATCACATTTATAATCAAGAGAGTTGATCATTTAATAATTTATATGAATGATTGGGTAAGAGGATAGGATTATCAAATAATAAAATGATAAGAAGAATTTCTAAGTATCCATATGAAGGTAAAAAATTTTGGAAGAAAAAAAAATTGTTAGCAAATTTTAATTATAAATACTAAAATATTACAATGTTTTATTCATATTGTCATTTGGTATTTCATTTGGACCTTCTTTTGATTCTTCATATAGTTCTTCATATTGATTTTGCTATAAAAGTATGCTTCATGCTATAATCAAAATCCACTCTTTATATTATCCTGAGAAACACTTATCATTTGTCAGAGATACATAGATCGATCATAAATAATGAAAATTAAAAACAATCTAATTTTTCCAAATCCATCTTCCCCCAAACCAAATATATGGCATGTCCTCAAGCCATAGAAGAGAGAATAATTGATTATTCAAAAAAACAAAAATTAAAGAGTTCTATCATGCTATTGATTATTTTGGAAAGAAAGGAAGAAAAACTAACTAACTAGTAAATGGAAATGATTTAGAGATGTATATTCATGAAAAACATAACAGTGCTTAGAAATACCGCATGAATGATAATAATTGAACCAAAAGAATTCCACATGAAAACTAGTCATCTATGCCTCATTTTAAATATATCCTGTCGTCACAAAATATTCAAGTGTACCCAGAAGTATGTGAGATTTAAAGCTATGGGTCCCATTTCTAGGATAATAACATCCTAGGTATATGTTGAATTAGATGGGAGGGGTCAATCCCAACTTACAACCAATCTCAAATGACATGTTAAACAATTGGTCACAATACGTTTATTCATAAATTATAAAAAAAATATTCATATTTATCATTGTTTTACGAACTATGTGCATAGTAGTGCATTAACCAGATCTCTTTTACCAGGGCAGCAGGCATGTTCAGTACCCCAATAGGTTTACCTTGGTACCATGCAAGCATAGTCCCACTCCCAGTGAGCCTATTTAGTACCCCGGCGAGTTTACTTGCATTTATTGAGCTTTTGTATTTTGAGTTTTTTTACGTAGGATTGACCCGCTTCCAGCAAGGTTGTTCAGTACTTTGATGGGTTTTCCTTGTATAATTATATTAAATATATGGAACCCGGTTGGTACTAGAGCGTGTTAAGTCCTGCTAAACACATAATTAAATTTTTCTCAAAATAAACTTATAATTAATTTCATAATGGCCATAACCATAGATCATGCCAAAATAGAATAACCTAAAGCTGTTCTTTAACCTTAGAATCCTTCTTCTTCATAAAAGAAAAGTAATGTTTCCCATGGAAAAAATTTCCACTTAGTCTCGAATTATCACCAAAATATTTGAGAGACAAGTTTTGACAACAAGCATAAGATGAACTAGTAATCCATAGGTGTAACATGAGAATGTGAAAAATATGATAATGAAAGCAACTCTATCAAGCAACTGTTAAAAAGAGTAAATCAGAAACATACATGTCTGAATCAAACTACCAAAAACCATATGAATCATAGAATAGCTGGTTAAGAATGATATATAGAGGATTGTAAATTTTATTTTCACTATAAGCTAAAAACTTCAAAAGTACCCCAATAAAGGTTAAGATACATGATAAGTATTTAATATACTTCCCTTGTCCAAGTAATACTTCATGAGTTGCTTATAGAGATAGAATATGTGTAACCAGACTGCAAAACCACTTGTTAGATGATTCAATTTATTCATAAATACATAATAAAAATAAAAAGAGTCTTGTGTAAACAACCTATTAGAAATTACTTTTATTTATTCAAAGAAACAAACACATATTTACATATATACAAGAGATAATAATCCAAAATACTTTTCAAGCATCATGAGGAGGAGGAATAACTTCCACTTCAACTAATTCCATTTCATTCTGCTACAAAACATTCTGTATAAAATCCTGTTTAGATATCGGTTGATGATAAAGTCTGAGCCTATGTCCATTTACTACAAAGAAAACTTCCGAGCCATCAATTTTCTTAATTTTTACTGACCCATTATCAAAAGCTGTAACTACTTCGTATGGACCCATCCAATGGGTGGTTAATTTTCCTTTAAAAATTTTAAGTCATGATTCGAATAGTAGTTCCCAATCTATAGTATTCAATTGATTTTGTTTAATAAATTTATGATTCCATGTCTTTTGTTGTTTTTGTATTAGCATGGTTCTTTGGAGTGCATCTTGTCTAATTTCATCTAACTCATTAATCTGCAATATTCATTGTTTCTGTGCTTCATCCAAATTCATGCATAATTGTGCTACCATGCGAAAGGTTTTAACTTGAAATTCAATAAGTAAAAGGACTTGTTTTCCATATGTTAACTCATAGGGGGTATGTCCATTAGTGTTTCTCCGTGTTATCTTGTAGGCCCATAAAGCCTCTGGGAGTCTATCTTCCCAGTCCTTGTGATGTACATGAATGGTTTTAGTTAAAATGGCTTCTAATACTTTATTAGTTCATTCTACCTGACCATTATCCTAAGGGTGATACGGTGAATATTTGCAATGTCGGATGCCATATTTCATAGTAAGTTCTTTCATTAATTTAGAAGTAAATTCAGTACCTTTATCTGTAAAAATTTCTATAGGTACACCAAACCGGGTGAATATTTCTTCATATATGAATTCTACCACTGATTTCTCTATGACTCTAAACAAAGATTTAGCTTCTACCCATTTGGTGACATAGTATGTGTAGACTAAAATATATTTCTTTTTACGAGACATGGGAGAAATTGGTCCTACAAAATTAAGAGCCCATTTCTCAAAGGGTTCAATAATAACTTTAGGTTGTAGAGGAATTTGATCATATGACGTAGGTCTACCCATTCTTTGACAACTATCACATCCTTTGACATATTTGGAAACATCTTTAAAAATGATTGGCCAACAATAACCAGAATGTAAGAATTTGTATGCCATTCTCTTATCAGAAAAATGTCCTTCGCATGGTTCTTCATGAAATACATGGAAGATGTTTGCCATTTCATCCTCCTGCACGCATCATCGAATAATAAGATTTGGACCAGTGAAGAAGAGATCGTTATCAACCCAATAATAATTGGAACTCATACTATAATACATTGCTTCTCATGTGGGGACAAATTGTTTCATATTTTCCCAGTTGCTAAATAATTGGCAATATTTGCAAACCAAGGGGTTTGAATAGATACAACAAATAGCTGTTCGTTAGGAAAAGTGTCGTCAACTAGTTTAGTACCATATTCATGTTGAATACGAGAAAGGAAATCTACTACTAGATTTTCTTTACCAGGTCGGTAAATGACGGTAATGTTAAATTCTTGCAATAAAAGAAGCCAATAGGTCACTCTACCATTGGTAATTTTTTTATTCATGAGAAATATAATACTGGAGTGATCGGTATGCACAAAAACTTCATAACATGTAATATAATGACGAAACTTATTAATATAATAAACTACTGCCAAGAATTCCTTTTTAGTAACAGTATAATTAAGTTCAACGGGAGTCAAATTATTACTAATAAAATAAATGGAATAAGGTGATTGTCCTTCTTTTTGGCTGAGGACTCCTCCTATGGTCATATCAGAGGCATCGGTAGATATGTGAAAAGGAAGGTACCGATCGGGGCCCCTAAGTATTGTGCCACCGATAGTTTAGATTTTAGGATTTCAAAAGCATTTTGACAAGATTTTGTCCACTAGAATTCTGTGTCTCGTTTAAGCAACTTAAACATTGGTGTAGCTATTTTAGTGAAATTTTCAATAAAACGATGGTAATAGCCTTCATGACCAAGAAATATTCTTACCTCTTTTTGAGTTTTGGGAGAGGGAAGGCCAACAATTACTTGGATCTTTGCAGGGTCTATGTTATTCCTTGGGGGGAAACATGGTGCCCCAAGACTATACCTTCTATTAGTAATATTTTACATTTTTCGTGACTAAGGGATAAATTAATTTCTTGAAATTAGATCAAGACCTTCTCAAGGTTGTCAAGGTATTCTTGAAAAGTATTAGCATAGGTCGTAAATTCATCCATGTATACGTCCACATAGTCATGTATAAGATCGGAAAATATTCATAAGACTACTCGCTCGAAAGTGGCAAGTGCATTACATAAGCCAAATGGAAAAAATAGATAAGCATATGTTCCCCAAGGGCATGTAAAAGTGGTCTTGTCTTGATCTTCAGGTGCTATTAAAATATGGTTGTAACCACTATACCCGTCAAGAAAGGAAAAATATTGTTTACCCGACAGAGTATCTAATACTTGATCAATAAAAGGTAAAGGAAAGTAGTCTTAGGTGTATATTTGTTTAGCTCTCTAAAATCAACACAAATGTGCCATTTCCTTGTGAATTTATTTGGGACTACTACTAAAGGAAATACCCATTTACTATCAAAGATAGGATAGACGAAACCAACAGTGAGGAGTTTTTGTAATTCTTCTTTTACTATATACTTTAGAGTAGGATTCATCCTCGTTTGTTGTTGCCTTACAGGTGACATGCTTGGATCCATAGAAATATGGTGAATACAAGTGTCAAGGTGTATACCCTTCATATCGGTGTATTCCCATGAAAATTCTCCATCTTGTTTCTTAAGAATTTTAAGCAGCTATGCTTGTTGGTTTTCACTTAATCCTACATTTATATGCAAAAAAAATTCAGGACCAACCTCACAAGGTATGGTATATGGTTATGTATGCTCTTCAATCATGAATACACAAGGTGTTTCTATAAACATTGAGAGAGCCATATTCTGTATAAAACGCATCTCCAAAAATATGATCGAATTGAGCAAAAGACTGACGAAAATCCATACAGGTTGTTGAAGAAACAAACTGGTTTAATACATTCTTAGTGGTTTGCTCTTGAAGTGCCAAGGAGAAATCACAAGGAAGGGAGAGATCAGCAAAGTATTTATCCCCAAAAGAACAATTTAACCACCATGAAATTTTAGTTATTTGTTGTGCTAGGGGGTATAAAATAAGTCTTTGTGTGGACAACGCATTGGAAATAGTCATCTCTCCATCCCTACATCCTATAAAAGAATTTGCAATAGCTAACCATGGTATTCCCAAAATAATAGGATGCCCTTTAGAAGGATCCTTTGATTCTATGACCATAAAGTCAATAGGGTATTCCCATGATGCTACTGATACAACAATATCATCCAAGACTCTAGCAGGTCTTACCGTAGTATGATATGCTAGTTCTAGGATTGAAGGAGTAGGTCAGAGAAATTGTCCTAACTGTAAAACTTCTAGAATTGCGCTGGTCATCATGTTAATAGCAGATCCTAAATCAATTAATGTATTCTCTATGGAGGTGTTGTTTATAATTACAGTCACTATTGGGGCTCCTAGATTTGTATATTTTGCAATCTGGGACTGGCCTGTCATACGTTCAGAAATCTCTCCTATAACATGAATTGTAAGAGGGTTCTTTTTCTTCTTTCCTGGGAATTTAATACATAGCTCCTTTATTACCTTACTATAGATTGGTATATATTTGATAATAGAGGGATTTTAATACAGATATTCTTTAATTCATTCAAAATGTTGTACTCCAGATGAACTATAGGTTTTTCTATTACTAGTATTTCTGGAAATGGAGGAATTATTTGCTCCTGAATAGTTTCTTGCGGAGAATGGGTGTGTATTGGAAACTTTGGAGTGTTCACATCCTCCAAAATAGCATCATTCACAGGTTCACTTGAATCTTCTTCTTCTTCATTTGGTTCCTGAATGATGACTGATGGCTTGGGATTATTATTCATAATTGAATTTCATGTGCAAGGAGAGTCGAAATAGGATGGAAGAGTTCACAACTCAATACTGTTAAGATCTTGAGTTGGTTTATTATTAGAGTTAGGTATCGGTTTCACAGGTAATAATGTCGGTCGAGGAGGATTTGCATTCTGAAAGTGATGAGTTTTTTGTGTGATAAAAGGAACTGGAGGTACGAATCCAGGAGATATTTGCTAGAAATTTGTTTGATTCTGAGGATAAGGATGATTAGGTGCAGGGATAGGTTCTGGCTGAGGATATGGTTGTCCTCTCCATCCTGGTGACCAATATTTCTGTTGTGGAAATTGAGGAGGGTACTGAGGTGGCTAATTCTTCCAACTTGAATTGTTCCATTGTTGAGGTGGTTGATATAGAGGATAATAGAGTGGAGGTTGTGGTGGGAAGTTCTGATATGCTGGTTTGTCTCTAGGTTTCCAAGGAGGCATCCTAGATGTTTCAACTACATCCCCAATCTTATATATGGCTTGGAACCCAATCAAGGATGGGAAGTTATCTGTTGGATGCTCTTTTGTACAGATGTGACATACAAAGATGTTGTTTAATGGACAGTACCTTTGGGGATTTTTAGTTCTACATATTGGACAAAAAATACTCATTGTTGCTCGTTCTTCATCCTACCTCTTCTTCGCTTGTAAAGAATCTAGTTGAGAACCCATTTCTCCTAAGATATCAGTTTTCAAATTATCCAATAGGTTTCCTAACTCTACTCTTGTAACTCCACCTGAACTAGGAACATTTCCTCTTAAATTTCTACTAAAAGGCTCTCAAAATTTTTTCGTAACTTTCCCCCTACTCCTAGAATAATTTTTACACATATCACCAATTTATGAAAAAAATTTATGAGAAATATCGCCAGCTACCATGAGATTAATACTTTCTAACAAGTCCTCGGAGATCCCCTTAAGAAAAAGGGTGTGTACTGTATCTTCTCAGAGGTCACTATGTTTAGATTTATGTAATGTATAAATGAAACTTTCAAGATAATCCTCCAGGATATCATCTTGAAGTTGTTGTATCTTGAATATATCATGTCCAGAGTCCTTGGGTTTGCAATACTCTTGATATTTTAGTAAGAATGAAGTTTTCATATCATCCCAAGTCCTGATAGTGAATTCTCCTAATCCCATGAACCATCTCAAGGCGGAATCTTTTAGTGTAGCATGAAAGAGTTTTAGTTTGTGAGCATCTTGTAGATAATTATAGCTTGTACAAAGGATATCAAAATGGAATAGGAATGTCTCTGGGTCCTCATTACTTTTTCCATAAAAATTAGGTAAGGAGGAAGGAGGGATTTTTTTCATAGTTACATCCTGCATTGTATCTAAAATAGGGAACCTAAAGGTAGCCTGATTTCAATTATCCCCTTCTCCTTCTTCATTTCTAACTTCATCGTGATCTTTGTTTTCTCCCCATATCTCCATATAAGCTAGATTCTTAATGTAGATATACCTAAGAGGCCCTTTTCGAGGTGACAATGGGGCATCCCAACGTTCTTTTTTGGGAGAGATCTTCCTCTAATAAACTGTGTTTTTATTGAATCTGAAAGGGATATTAGGTTCTACTGTAGAAGTTTCAATTTACAAAAAGAATGTGTAACGTCCCCGACCCTCCAACTGGAAAATAGGATGCTACGATACATCAAATCATCTAGGGATCTTGCCCCATGAACATGAACATACATACATAAACTGTTGAAACATGATACTTAAAACATAAAACATGTTATGAATCCTAATCATTCATATACGCAACAGAAGCAAAACATATCAATCAACATTCATGCATATATAGATCAACATTTAACATGTATAACATTGTTCATCATTGGTAATTATAATTGCAGATACAAGTTAGGAAAGAATACTTATCTTATGAAGAACTTGTTCCACAACCAGCTACATTGCTGCAATGTTCCACCCAACCATAGGATCGTGTGCTATTTAATCTCTCAGCAACGCTGCCACCCCTGAGCTGGGTATGATTCCCCAAGGAATAAGGAACTAACAAGTTCACACATAGCCAGGGATAACAACTTACAAGGGTACACGGTTCAACCAATCCAACACAGTTGGGTTTATCAGGCGAACAGAAGATCAGCCAAGCCAACAAAGTTGGGTTTATCAGGCCATCTAGGAGCTGGGAAAGGATAATTCTAAGATGGTGAGCTCACTGAAGAGCTATATATTCCAACACTAGAGCCATCCTGGCTTCTAGAACACCCACACACAACCAACACAAGGAAGTTAGTCCCTTCTCTATAACACAATCCCTTAGACCCTGATCTTCCCTCCATTGCTCTTTAGGGGTTATGAAGAAGAAAGCCAACTCAATAGCTATGTCTACATGGTTCTCAATCCACCAGGTTTATCAAACACCTCAGGCCCTCATTCACCACTTTGATGCAGTCTGAGGACAAAACCACTGCATGCAAGAAGCCAAACAGCTATTCAAGCTTCTACAGGGAAGAACACAGTTAGCCCATTGTGGCAAACAACATCCCACAAAAACTATGAATCCATAGCAATTTCTCAATGCAATCGTGGCCAAAAAGCAGTCAACACACACACACACACATTAACCCACAAAAATTTCTCAATGCCAACGTTGGAGTAGTTGCATAGGTAGAATATGGGAAAATGGCGCAGCCCAACAGTCCTAGTTTGGTGTTGAATCATAGTAGTCTATAGCACTTTCCACATGGTATAGGAAAATACACGGTCAACAATACATGGAGGAAGCTGCGGAAACAATGGTCGGTGAGGAAACTCACAATAAACTTCAGCTCTCGATCCCCTGTCAAGGATGAAAACAATACACAGGCCGACAATGCGTGGGGAGGAAAAATAAATCCATTCTCTGCATGGGTGGAGGATGAACACACATCAGGAGACCAGTAATCGCGTGAGAGTCGTAAGGTGAACACCCAACAATCAGAATGTGCAACTTTTAACTCATCCCCATGAGGAAACTGAATAGACCCCACGATATGGTTAGTGGGTAGACCAACTGATACGTCATGGAGGGAGTGTGAGTGGGCGTGGGCATGGTTTTCCTGCTAGCCCATTGCTGCCCCAACTAACAAGGGAATAAATCAGGATGGTGTGACACATGGCTTTCCCCATGACTCCAAGTTCAACATTCCCCTTTCTTTATCCTTAGGAATCATGCCCCTTCTCAATTTATTTGCTGCAAACAGAGTTGGTTGGTTTATTTAATTAAAATGTGTGTTTACATGATTCCACATTTAATGATGGTATGTTGTATGTCCCAATATACCATCGGTGACCATTCCAAATCAAAAAAACAACATAACCAAATATATGGTGGGGCCTTGGACTTTATCTCTGCACCAAGATCATTTACAATATATGTATCATATATATTAAATGCAAGCGGGGTCAAAACTAGGGTGTTACATTCCCCTCCCCCTTCAATAGCACTGTCCTTAGTGCTTTAAAAAAATTGAACAAAAAGCTACACTAGTACCGCCTCAGTGTTCCGCAGAATTGAACAAAAATGGATGTGCCAATCGCATGACATCCTCCAGCTCCCACGTAGCCTCTTCAGGTTTGTAATGCTCCCATTGCACCTTTACCTACCCTTATGGCTCGGTTTCGTAGCATGGTGACCTTCCTGTCGAGGATGTGCATTAGCTTGATTTGGAATTCTCCCTCGGGTTCCACCTGAATCACATCCCAATTTATCACATGGTTAGGATCATGTACATATTTCTTAAGCAAAGAAACATAAAAAATATTATGAGCTCTAGTACTAGAAGGCAATGCAAGTCTATATGCAACAGGCCCTATTCTTTCAAGCAATTCAAACGGCCCACAATATCTAGGTGACAACTTGGCACAACATCCAAGCTTCAAGGAACTTTTATTTGCCTTCACTCTGAGGTAAACATGATCCCCAACGATGAACTCTCTATTCATCCTATGCTTATCTGCATAGCTTTTCTATCTTTCCTGTGCTGCTTTCAGATTCTGCCTAATCCTTACAACTTATTGCTCCATTTCCTTGAGCAATTCTGGTCAAAGCACAACTCTGTTCACCAGGTTGTCCCAAGTCACTAGTGTAATACACCTTCTTCCATACAAAGCTTCATATGGACTCATCCACAAGGATGTCTGCTGTCCATTGTTGTAAGCAAACTCTACCAAGTGTAAGTAATATTCCCACTTGGTTGGTTTGTCCATCACATACATGCGAAGCATATATTCAAGCATTTGATTCACTCTTTCTGTCTACCCATCTATCTGAGGATGGTATGTAGTGCTGAAGTTTCTTTGTACCCAAATGTGCAAACAATCCCTTCTAAAAATTGGAAGTGAACTTGACATCTCTATCCGAAATTATTTCCTTCAACAATCCATGCAATTTGAAAATATCCTTCATGAAGATCTTTGCAGTGTCATCAGTCTTGTGTGCAGACTTCACTAGTATAAAACGTGGTACCTTTTTCAACTTGTCTACCACAACCATGATGGAATCATGTTGTCTCCAAGTCATCAACAATCCGGTAATAAAATCCATGGAAATAACTTCCCATTTCCATTCCGGAACTGGAAAAGGCTGCAACAAACCTACTGGATGTTGATGCTCAACTTTTACCTGTTGAGATTTCATGCACCTTGAAATGTATTCAGCCATGTCCTTTTTCATACCTGGCCAAAAGTACTACTTTCTAGCTGTAGCAATTGTCTTCTGATATCCTCGGTGACCAGAATACGGAGCTTGATGGATTTCATCCATAACAACTCTCCTCAAATTTGCTACCTTCAGAATATAGATTCTGCCTTTAAAAGTGAGAATTCCATCTTCTTCCAATTTATATCCCTCATACGTCTTCTCAAGACTTTGCTGCTGCAATTTGTCTTTTACCTGCTCATACAATTCATCTCTGGCAACATGATTAACAATCTGCTCCCTCAAGTCAGATTGGCAAATACTAAGAGATGCCACATGCATTTCCTATACCTTCTAGCTGAGTGCATCAGCTACCTTGTTTTCTTTCCCTTTTATGTGCTTGATTTTTAAATCAAGCTCACATAAAAATTCCAGCCATCTTGCTTGCCTAGCATTCAGAGTAGGCTGATCAAATAAATATTTCAGTCCACAGTGATCTGTTCTGAGCTCAAATATTCTACCCATCAAGTAATGTCTCCGCATATTGAGACCATGTACTATGGCTACAAGATCGAGATCATGAGTGGCATAGTTCTTCTCATGCTCCTTCAACTTTCTTGACTCATAACATATTACGTGGTTGTCTTGCATAAGGACTCCTCCAAGCCCTTGTCTGCATGCATCGGTACATACCACAAAATCTTTCTCTGGGTCTACAACCTTCAATATTGGTGCATTGGTGAGAATATTCTTCAACTACTGGAAGATTTCTTCACAATTTGAAGACCATTCAAACTTTACTCCCTTCTTTTGCAAAGAAGTGATGGCATGCACAACCTTAGAAAATCCTTCATTGAATCTCCTATAGTATCCTGCAAGTCCCATAAAAGATCTTACATCTGTCACATTTCTTGGAGTAGTCCAATGCATAATGGCTTCGATCTTCTTAGGGTCTACTAATATACCCTCTTTTGAGATAATGTGACCCAAATATTAAATTCTATCCCTGTAGAAGTCACACTTGCTTAGCTTTGCATACAACTAATGTTCCTTGAGCACTTGCAATGTCAATCTCAAATGCTCTTCATGCTCTTCCTCATTCTTAGAATAAACAAGAATTTCATCAAGGAAAACAAGAACAAACTTGTCCAAATACTTACTAAAGACACAATTCATAAGGCACATAAATGTATCCAGTGCATTTGTGAGACCAAATGGTACCACTACAAACTCATACTGTCCATAACTTGTCCTGAAGGTTGTCTTATGAATGTCTTCACCCTTGATTCTCACCTAATGGTAACCAGACCTCAAGTCAATCTTGGAAAATACCTTTGCTCCTCTCATTTGATCAAAGAAGTCATCAATCCTAGGAAAAGGATATTTATTCTTCACAGTAACCTTGTTCAACTTCCTATAATCAATACATAACCTGAGTGTACCATCTTTATTTTTCACAAACAGAACCAGTGGTCCCCAAGGAGACACAGTCGGTTGAATATACTTCTTTTCCAACAGTTCTTGTTGTTGCATCTTCAACTCTAGCATCTCCGGTGTACTCATCTTGTAGGGTGTCTTGGACACTGGTGCTGCTCCTGGCACAAGTTTAATGGTGAAATTAATGTCCCTCTGCGGAGAAAGACTTGGAATCTCATCAAGAAAAACATCCTTGAATTCCTGTAACACCTTATACTTTTCCAACCTAGGAGTCTCATCTCCTGTTGGTTCCAGAATATGAGTTGCATGCAATTGGCAACCTTTCCTATAGAACTTCTTCAACTGCATTGCTGAAACTTGTCTTATTGAAATTACCTTTAGAATACCTTTCACTACTACTGGGTTTCCTTCTTCATCCATGCATTCAAAAGTCTTGTTATAATAGTTAAGCTTCACTCTATGAGCTTCTAAACAATCCATTCCAATGAGAACATCATAGGAACCAAGTGGTAAAACATTCAGATATACACAAGTGATCAATCCATTCATAACCAATGGACATTTCTCTACCAATTCACTGACTTTCCTCTTAGTCCCAGGGGCAAGCTGAACTAACCAAGGTTTCCTATGGTTGACCTTCTTAAACGCATAATTCTCCACTACTCTATGAGTGATATAACTGTGAGTAGAACCAGGGTCAATCAAAATAGAAATAGATTGTTCAACAATCTTACCTATAACTTCAACCACAGTTGACTGATGATTTGCCTGGTAGTCCTCCAGTGCTGCATAAATTCTAGGGACTTCCCTTGCTACTTGACCCACTGTTTCTACTTCCTGAATGTTACAGGTTGGCCTTGCACTTTCATTCTCAAGTGGACAATATATACGCAAGTGAGGTCCTTCACATTTCCAACATTTGAGTGGACCTTTATTTGGATGTGGCTCTTTAGGCTTTCCACCTATCACTCCAACGAAATTACTCGCAGCTTGGGATGACTGCTTTTGTTGATTCTAGAATCTAGAAGGTTTGAAACCTTTCTTTATTTGGTCAAACTTTTCATTCTTCTTGTCCTTCCATGCCTTATGGTAATCAGGTTTACCTTTGCTTTGCTCATAGCAATACTTAGCTTTTCTTATTGCTTCCTCGAGAGTTCTCATCTCATAGAACTCAATTCTATATTTGTAAGCTTGAGGAAATCCACTTAGAAACTACTAGATCTTCACCCTTTCATCTTTAATGTACCGGACATACCTCAACAATTCCAAAAAATTATTTGCATATTCATACATGGTTTGTTGTCCCAATCTCAGCTCATGGAACACCTTGATCTTGTCATCAAAATACCTGTCAGAAAGGTATTTCTGTCGGAAATACTTTTTGAACTGTTTCCACTTTAGTTTGATTTCACTGATCTTCTTTACCTACTTGAAATGTTCCCACCAAATGGATTCCCTTCCATTCAGATTGAATATGGCAACTCTTGCCTTCATGTTTCCTAAAAGATCTTGTACTTGAAAGTACTTCTTTATCCTGAGAAGCCAAGCCTCAGCTTCTTGTCTCGTCTTTATATCACAATCAAATGTAGGAGGTTTAGCTTTCCTAAATTCATCTCGAGAGCGATCCTGATGGTGCCTTCTTCTTTTCCTTTTATGAGAAGATGAACTTATATCTCCATTGGATTCTTTAGAGTCAGATGATCCACTGGAAGTCCTTCTTATTTTCCTAGTGATGCTCTTACTGCCTTCCAGCCTTGATGTACCTCATCCAGAATCTATCTTTTTCTACAAGTCCATCAAACTTTCCAATATGGTAGCATTGAACTGATGCTACTCTTCCTAGGCTTTATCCAAGCTTCTCATGGTGGCTGCAACCTCAGAAGGTGTCCCTTGGAATCTCCTTCCATTAGATTATATGTCCTCATTTCTACTACAAACATTTTCTCCCATGGCATCTTCTGCTCACTCGTAAGAATCCCGAGCATCATACCCATCATGGGTTCTCATGACTAAACCACCTCTTTCCTTACCACACTGTTCTTTCTGGAGTACTTTTATTGGAAGTTATCTATAGTTCTGAAATGTGTTAGTAGAAAACTGTTAAATGCATAACATGAATATAAATCAAAACTACTTACCTCTTTCTTCTGGAATTTTCATAAAAAAACAATTATGCTAAAACATAGAATTTTTCCTTATTTCTTTTCAGCCCTATGAGCACAGATAGTCCGCTGAATCTGCTAAAAATTGACTGAAAGACAGTCGAAAATTGCTCAAAAATTCATTAAGAAATTCCTTTGAAAAGCCCAAATTTCCTTAGGCCCTAATCGGACCTTTTCTCAGCTATTTTTCCGACATTGTGGTGGTCAAAACCACTAAATCATCGAATGTATGTTTCTTGCTCTCCTTTTGGCATTTTGGTGGTGAAATAACCAAACCCCCAATCTGTATTGGTGAGCAGACCAACTACTCATCGGACGCACAGTTTCTTGAGCAGCCGCAATGGTGGAAATAAATCTTACTATGATCTTCGCTACAACCTGACTAGGCTTCTGATCGGTGATCCAATCATGAACATATTTTCTATGCTTTTATACTCCTCAAAGTTTTCTCTCTAATCGGGTCTCTCCCCCACTGACTCCCCGAAATTTCGGAAGCTGAAGATTCCAAGTTCTTCTGCCATATCGGCAAGTTTCTCGTCTAATTCCCCTCATCGTATCGGTGCATAATCAGTTATCATTCTGAACATTAATGATGATGGTGTAGACTCTCCATGTTGCATCGATGGTTGGGTGCCCTATGCATCAGATGGTTAGTCCTTTTGGTTTCTGCAATAGCGGATCATGATCCAACTAATTCTTCCGTAGCTCCTGACTTTATCGGCAGTTGGAGCCTCTAGAAGCCGCGGCATTGGTGCTCAGATGCACTAGATATCGGGTGGTTAGTCTCTTCAATCTCTCCAATGGTGGACATTTGATCAACAATTTTTACCCGTCATGCTCATCGATGACAGAATCACCTAAGATTTTGCGATGTCATCCACTAACCATCACCGATGGCCGATGATTCCATGACTTAGAAAAAATTTTAAATTTTTTTTCTCTTTTACTTTCACTTTCTTCCGCTGTGTTGGTTATCGGAACAACTAGTAACTATTGCGTCCGATAGTTAGTTCCCTAGTCACCTGCAGCAGTAGCAATCCATTCAACTAATTCCTTCCGCTACTAGTATTTTTCGATCGGTGAGCTGAAGCACATCAACAATGGGAGTCAGAACCCTTCCTCGTTCGAATACTAGTCCTCTAGGCTTCCACAACGGCAGGCGCATGAACTACTAATGCCTTTCGATGGCCGATGATTTCATTACTTAGGTAAATTTTCAAAAAAAAATCCGCTGTCAGAACATCTTTTCTCTGCGGCATCGATGGTCAAAGGATCTATCCGTCGGAGGGATAGTCCTCTAGCCGTCTGTAATGGTGGATGCATCATCAGCTAATCTCCACTGCATCAGCCATCGGATCAACTATTCATCAAGTGGCCTTCCAACTAAGTGATCTGATGGGCCAATAGTTCTGTCACTTAGAAAATTTTGAAGGTGAGGTTTTCCTGTCACAATTTTCAGATTGCTGCTGGGTAGAAGGCAACTTGCCTTTGCTACCTAATCTGTCATGGCCCATTTAGGCCCATGCTGCAACCAGAGCTCTAATACCACACTATAACCTCCCCGACCCTCTGAGCAGTGAAGAGGACTCTACGATACATCAAATCATCTAGGGATCTCGCCACATGAACATGAACATACATAAATAAACTGCTGAAGCATGATACTTAAAACATAAATCATATTACGAATCCTAATCATTCATATACGCAACAGAAGCAAAACATATCAATCAACATTCATGCATATATAGATCAGCATTTAACATGTATAACATCATTCATCATTGGTAATTATAATTGTAGACACAAGTTAGGCAAGAATACTTATCTTATGAAGAACTTGTTCTGCAACTAGCTACATCGCTGCAACGTTCCACCCAACCATAGGCCCACGTGCTCTTTAACCTCTCAGCAACATTGCCACCCCCGAGCCGGGCATGATTCCCCAAGGAATAAGGAACAAAAAGGCTCACACATAGCCAGGGATAAGAACCTATAAGGGTACGTAGTTCAGCCAAGCCAACACAGTTGGGTTTATCATGCGAACATCAGATCAGCCAAGCCAACAAAGTTGGGTTTATCATGACATCCAGGAGTTGGGAAAGGCTAATGCTAAGCTGGTGAAATGACTAAAGAGCTATAGACACCAACACTAGAGCCATCTTGGCTTCTAGAACACCCACACACACCTAACACAAGGAAGTCAGCCCCTTCTCTGCAACGCAGTCCCTTAGACCCTGATCTTCCCTCTAGTGCTCTTCATGGGTTGTGGAGAATAAAGCCAACTCAATAGCTCTATCTGCATGGTTCTCAATCCATCAGGTTTATCAATCACCTCAAGCCCTCATTCACCACTCCGATGCAGTGCGAGGACAAAACCACTGCATAAAAGCAGCCAATCAACTATTCAAGCTTCTACAGGGAAGAACACAATTAGTCCATTGTGGAAAACAACAACCCACAAAAACTATGAATCCATAGAAATTTCTCAATGCAATCATGTCCAAATAGCAGTCAACACACACACACACACACACACACATTAACCCACAACAATTTCTCAATGCCAACGTTGGAGTAGTTGCATAGGCAGAATATGGGAAAAAGGGCGCATCCCAACAATCCCAGTTTGACGTTGAATCATAGCAGTCTACAACACATTCCACATGGTATAGGAAAAGACACGGTCAACAATGCATGGAGGAAGCTATGGAAACAACGATCGGTGAGGAAAATCACAATAAACTCCAGCTCTCGATCCCCTGTCAAGGATCAAAACAATACACAGGTCGATAATGCATGCAGAGGAAAAAGGAATCCGTTCTCTACATGGGTGGAGGATGAACACACACCAGCAGACCAGTAATCGTGTGAGAGTAGTAAGGCGAACCCCCAACAATCGGAATGTGCAACTTTTAACTCAGCCCCATGAGGAAACTGAATAGACCCCATGATCTAGTTAGTGGGCAGACCAATTGATACGTCATGGAGGGAGTGTGAGCGGGCATGGGTGTGGTTTTCCTGCAAGCCCATTGCTTCCCCAACTAACAAGGGAATAAATTAGGATTATGTGACACATGGCTTTCCCCATGACTCAAAGTTCAACATTCCCCTTTCTTTATCCTTAGGAATCATGCCCCTTCTCAATTTAGTTGCTGCAAACATAGATGGTTGGTTTATTTAATTAAAATGCATGTTTACATGATGCCACATTTAATATATGCCATATGTCTCAATATAATATCGATAACCATTCCAAATCAGAAACACAACATAACCAAATCTATGGTGGGGCCTTGGCCTTTAGCTCCACACCAAGATCATTTACAATATATGTATCATATATACTAAATGCAAGCGGGGTCAAAATTGGGGTGTTATAGACTGGATATATTGAGGTTGCAAAGAGAACTTTTACTTGGGCAGGATCAACAAAGTCAACGAAATTCGATTCTCCTACTAGTGAAAAGGTTGTGTTAATTGGATTTGAAACTAGTGGAGGGATGGAAATTTCTAATGGCTTATCCTCTTTAATTTCCTTAGGAATGAGGTCCTTAGAACCCCCTGCCAGGGTTCCTTCTCCTTCTATGGTTTCCCTAGTAAGATCTCCTGAGAGAGTCTCCTTAGGTTTTAGGGTAGAACTACTTCCTATAAGCGTCTTTCGATATCTTTATGGTGAGTTAGTGGTTGGGGAATTATGTCCCCTACGGTAGTTAGTAGGGACTTCAATAATTTTTCATGTCTTAATAAATCTACCCTAGGATATCTAAGTGTGCTCACAAAAAACTTTTAACTAAATAAAACCTATGGTACTGCTATTGCTAGACTTGGGGGCACCTATTATAACATGTGTGCAGGTTCTTACCTCTTGTCTTACCACTCCCCTGCTACCAACCTATTCCTAAGATTCATAAAGAATTCTACTCTACCTTACATAAGGACTTGACAACGATGCCAAAAGTATTGCATGTTATAATGTCTAAATTAATTCACCTAATCTTTAATTATCGATCGAGTTTGGTAGGCTTAGAGTTGACACCAAATATATGTGAAGGTAGAGGGGTTCTTATGGTGTCGTGGAAATATTTTAACAAACAAAAGATCGAAAGATCTTTCAAAATGAAAAACCGAGTCAAACTCCTTAGAATTCAACTACTAAGTCAATTAAACCGGGACAAAATATTAAACTAAATAATTAATAATTTATTAAATTGAAAATGATCTTATTAACAACTAATCTTTAACTTGGAAACTAAGATGCAAGGAAAACCTAATTAATAAGCAAGTGGAAAATGTAATAAAACAAGTAAAGAGAAGCAAGTAGAAAACTTAATAAAAAAAGCAAGTAGAAAACTTTATAAAGAAAACTAACTAGAAAGAAACAAGTAGAAAACTTAATAGGAAAATAAAATAGAAAGAAACAAGTAGAAAACTCAATAGGAATGTATTTGAATTATCTCCTACAAGTATCTGTCAGTAATCACATAATAAAAAAGGAACAACCTAAAAACATACTAAGGATATCACATACAATACTGAAATTACGTGTGAAGGAATAAATTAATCTAAAGGAATAAAAAAAAACAATACATTAGTAAGGAGATCAGAAACAATATTCAAGAAACAAAATACAAGACAACTTAACACATACTCAAGGTGAAAAGAAGTAAAGAAAATAATAAAACTTTAATACATAACCTAAAACACGCTAACTTTAACTTCAATGTTAAACAAAACTATTATCTAACTATCTTAGTCAAAACATAATTCAAACATCAACAAAACATAACTAGAAACAATCTCAAAATACATTAAAAAAAACTAAAAATGAAACTAAGGGCTAAATGACAGACTGAACAGTGGGTTTGAAAGGGGTGGTTGAATGGCAGTTTAAACAGGTTGTCTGGATGACAGTCTGCATCGTTAAAACAATAAAAATTAACCTAAATGATCTAACCTTCAACTGAATTTGTACAAAATCATATCTAATGCATAAAGACAATAAGTAAACCTACTTATTAAACGAATTCAACAATTACATAACCTTAAACAAATTCATAAACATAAGGAAAACATTGCATGTTAATAAACAAACTGGAATTTAAATTGCATAATTGATAACTGAAAGTAGACAAGAAATAAACAGAACTAAATTCAAAGGCAATCTATCTATTTTCTTGGAAATAAACTGAACAGTAAACTGGAAATGAAATGACTGAAAACAAATATGAAATCAAACTATGCACGCAGTTAACTATCTAATTCATAAATAAAATTGCATTACATAAATAATAAAACAAATTGTAAATTAAACTAGCTACAATGTAAAAAATGAAAGAAACAAACAAGAAAAGAAACCTCTGGTTGATGAGGGTCCCTCTCAGCAATCAGGGGTGGTGATTGGCTAACTTCTACTCAAATGCAATCTTGAAAAGAAACACATACAACTCTTTAATCAAAATATGGAACATAAATACAATGTACTCAAGAAAAAACTAATGAATTCTTTCTAATTCTCTGACTTTCTAGCTCTAGCTAACTAAGCTCTCACATAGAGGCTGATTTATATAATAGTTTATAGAGATGAGCAAGTTGACCCTTTAGTGGTTCAATGCTCTCTAAATTTAGTCGATCATAAAGGAACATAATAGATTGGAGGCCAACGCACAAGAACCCTCCCTTGTTCAGCGCGGTTATGGTCTTGTTCACTGGATAGCGTATGCACAAGATCAATCTTCAGCAAAATAGGTCTTCAAAGGTGGCGCACAGATCCTCCTTCAGGGCGACATGATGACAGTCCACCAACGAAGAGAACCGCAGAGATTAATTCTATGCCAGTTTTGGAGGAAATGTTTGGTGGATATCGAAGACAATGGCAGGAGCGTATGAGTATAAATTCCTAACCATTATACACTGAGTCTATGACATTAAGAAAAAATAATGTAAAAACAACAAGACACACATGCACATGAGGAAAAGAAAATCACATACTATAGTGTAGAAACATAGAGGAATTCATGCATTCATGTAACTAGCATTCGGCTTTGTACTTGTATTAATTCAAAAAATATTACAAACACAATAGTCTTGTAGATTCAAAAGAAACCAACCCTTTCTCCCTCAGCAAGGATCTTTTTATAGAGTTTCAGGCCCCCAAGGGTAACCTCGAAACAGGATGAGAAATTGGTTACAATCACGATCAAAATACTAACTAACAAAAACTTGGTATCTCTAACACAATTTACATATATCAAATAGACGTCATGGAAAAAGTATGCATGCTTGGTACAATTGGCAGTGTAATGTTTCTGGCTTCAGGTTTATTGTCTTGAAAATGTCAGATCAGAATGTCTTTGGGTGGCTCATTGATGACTGAATCTGGGCCTCTTACCTCTTTGTTGATTCTACAACATGTTGTATTTCCTTTCATTTGTGTCCATTCCATGCTCAAAGGAACCTTTATGCATGGGCTTATGGATGGAAAGAAGGTTTGTGTCCCTTCTGTGTTTATTCAGTCTCTGCCTCTCGAGGGCTCTAAAATGCGGCGTTTATATAGAGATGGAAACTCAAACATGATTATGGTCTCATCAGCACCCTCACACACTTCACCATCGAGTAGCTTGGTGACAACATGAGTGGGAACGTGGGTTTTGGATCAGCCATTTATGTGGAGATCCCAGTCACATCATCTTTTACGCTACAACGCTATCATGTTGGCCATGGAAATGACCCTTGCCATTGGTCCCCAATATTTTCCCATTCGTCTCCCAACACATGAAATATACATTTGTATTTTTCTACCATAACCTGATGACAGTATCAGAACATTGTTTTCGTATATTCGTCTCCTTGCTTCATGTGGAAGCCTTACCAGCCCTCTGCAATTCAATCTTTCGGGATATTTTCCATATTTATGCATGTTTGATGCAGTGACCTTTGGGTTTAGGAGGGTCACATACATTGTGTACCCAAATTCTCCGTCGGAGGCACGCTCTAACGGTGTTGGGCGTCCTATAGCATTTCACTTCGTCTCTTTACACATTTGTCTCAGGATATCGCATTAACAGGGTCTTTAAGAATGGGAAGACTATATATAGAACCGTACATTTCATTTTTAACGTTACTTTTCATGACATTTTGATGAACACCACCATTTTAGACCTTTCGATTCAAGCCCATGTGCTCCCATTCATACAAGTGTGATGGTAGTACCATTTTTCGTGAATCCCCAAGACATTTTTTTTTCTGCATGTCCCACCAGTAGATGAAATGTCCACCATAGATCTTCCTTTGGAAAGATATGGACTGTTGAATGCTACCTTCCTTTTAAGCTATTTCATGGATCGGGGGACCAAAACTTCAGTGGGCACTTTGATCCAACGAAATAAATATTGCTCATTGATTTGTCTTCTGTCGATCCTGGCCCTCAGAACTCGTGGTCACTTTAAACCCATTTCATGGATATCCGAAGGAAATTTTAATCGTGCCTATCGTATTCGTGAAAACCATTTCATCTGTCGATCTAGCTCATCTTTAGATCATCACCGTAGAGACACTAGCCATTTTAACACAATTTAAAGGCCACACTACGACTGGAATTTTTTGCGCATTTTTAGGTTGTGCTTTCTCTATCTTATGTTTTCATCATCTTACACTGAGAAAAAAATAGTTATAACAAGAGGCTCAATGTAGGGATTCTACCCTTCCTGTCAAGTAGCAAATAAAACCGTAGACCAAGTGCCAAAATTCACTGGGCATTTCCCTCTGCTTCGCTGCAAACTTCAAAAATTGCTCCAAAGACAAAAATTAAACCCAACAACGGGACTAACTAAAAAAATGCTTTGTGGGCATTTAGAAAAATGATTAAAAGGAAATTCTCATTATACGGAGCTTATTCATCTCTATCTATCTAACTAATGGATCTCATTTCCCGTTTTACATAACATCCGACTTCCAATGAGGCTAATCAAGCAAATGATCCCATAAACCAGCTTTCTTTTCATGCTTGATAAAAAATAGAGATGGCATACTTAATGTCACAAGGTTATAATAAATAAATTGATATTTACAGTAGAGTTATAACTAGCTAGTAGCATTTCCAAACCTCTCCATGTACTTTGCCACCAGATCATAAAAGGCATGACAACTTTAAAAAAATTATGTCATTATCTTATCATGAGAAAGATGCACACTGTCAAACTGATCTTCAAAAGAACCATGAAAGGAAAACTCATGACAATTTCTAGGTGAGACATCCACAACTTCATCTAAAATTTATGATTTTACAACTTCATTCTTTGCATGCATTTTAAAATAAATACCACTATGTTCCTCAATAGGATCAAGCAAACATATTTCCTTCTGACAATTTTTTTTTGAATTTGAAAAACAAAGATAAACATCCATTTGAGAACCCTCATCTTCTTCTTTTTTATTCAACTCTTCATTGCATACTGATGATTTTTCTATAGGTTGGGATTGATTGCATACTCATTCTTCTTGCTTATCATCCACTCCAAGGAATTTTATACCTTCATCCACAATCTCAAATTTCTGATTTTTATTAGAAACTTTAATTCTCTTTTTTAACCATTCAAATGAAGAAAAACGAAAGGGAAAACAGACACTTTCAACATGTCTACTATCCACTTTGTTTTCATCCTGTTGATCTTGAATTGCAATGAGATTTTCTTCACTAACAGAAATTGTGATGAGCTGATTGCATTCTTCAAAATGAAAATTAGTACAACCATCTCCTTTCAAATCACTGGGTTGATCATATTCTACAAGCACATAGGGCTTTATATATTCATGTAAATCTTCAGGTGAAATTTGAATTTGGTCAACATGTAGAGGTCTTCCTTCGACCATTATTTCAAAATATGATTTCTCTTCACTTGCAATTTCAGAAAATGAACATATGAAAGGACCACAAAACTGAAATTTTCCAGGATTATCATTTTCTGTGTAATCAACCTCCTAAGTATTGTAACTTTGAAGAGATTGTTGTTGCAAAGAGGAATTTTCTGATTGGGAAGCGGCAGCCTCTTCTTGTAAAATTTTTTTTGAAGATAAATAATATGAGGTGGGACTTGACTGACATTATCAACCTCTTTGTTGGTCACATGGAGAATGACAAGAATATTGCAAACCATCATCAGTTTCAGGAAGAGAGATATGGTTGGTTAAGACAGAGCTTTAGTCTATGTCAACTTCAATCAAAATAAGACAATACTAACTACTGACAATTTTCTTGAATATCATGGAAATTGGTTTTTATTTCTTTTTGAGATGAATATTCATGTAATATATCTAAAACCTCTTCATCCAAATGCTGATCATCAGCACATTCATCTTTCACATTTTCAATGAACTCTCTATTGTGTGTATAGAAATCTTGAAGTAACAACAAAGAAGGATAATGCTCTTGAAATGTTCATGAATTACTATATGAAAGTATTTAAGGGAGGATAAACTCCCTCATGGTAATCCCTCATACCACAACCTTTCATATCCTCTAAAATAAACATGAATAGTTTCATTAAAGAATATTCATGCCATCCCACTCCCAGATTATGTATATGCTTATGAAATCTCAATAAATGAAAGGCAGCTGAGCCTAATAATTATTCGCTCACACAATGAGTTCACCAAAAGACTTGGTAAATCTGATAAGCCATAAGGCAAGTATATATTAATGATAAGATAAGAGATGATTTCTTACAATGGTGGCCCTGCCTTAAATATGGCTTGGGGATTTGATGTTGAGGAGATGCCTCATTTCGTAACCTAACTTAGTTAACCTAATTATTAATTATTTAATTATTATCTTATTTTATGTTCATTACAGCAGCAGCATCCCCATTTTCATAATTGAATCAGGGAAGATATGTTTGCCAATTTTCAGTAGGTATTTTATTGGATAACCAGGAATGGAAACTAGATTCATAGGAGAATACCTTGCAGCACAAGAATTCATCTTGATGGTGGAGAAATTGAATCATCTCCTCAAACTTTGCAACCCCATTTGATAGCGGAGCTACCATATATTATTACAAAGAATGGATTCTTCGCAGATGGAGTCACCAACTGAAAAGAGAAATGACCTTCTTGACGCTTGACCATAATTTCACCATCAACAGTCAGGTCTAAACCTTTCATTCATATCTAGGGAAGCTTCAAAACCTCTCCCCGTATCTGTCTTTCTGACCACTAGTCTCACCCGTGGAGTCACCTTCTAGAATCTTTCAGTGGAGTCATCAGGGAAAATGATACAACCTTTTTCACATGTAGGAGTCTATGTTTTCCCACATAAACCATTTATCATTTGAATCTTTTTCATTCTTCCTAGGGATGATCTTCAATTTTGTCCCCGACAACGACGACAGTTTTTTCGCACCCAGAATCATGCTCAAGGTCGCAGGAGGCAAACCCTGATGTAACAACAAAACCACTTTAGGAAAGGGAGTTGGCTTCTCCAATTCCAGAGAGGGATCTCTCATAGATGTGTAACAAGGCTAGACATAATGTCACAGAATGATTATCAGATATTTGGTGGTTGGAGACAAAATGAAGATATATCATGCTATGGAGTCAAAAATTCCAAGAAAACAATGCATTTTTCATAGGAAAATGCTTGTAGGAGCAAGGTAGTGATTCGATCACGGTCACTATGTTTAGGGTCTAGTGGAAAATTGAAAATGATGATAGTCCACCAACGTAGAGCACCCTAGACATGAATTATATCCTAGTTTTGGAGGAAATGTTTGTTGGATATCGGAGACAATGACAAGATCATATGAGTATGAATTCCTAACAATTATACAATGAGTCTACGACATGAAGAAAAAATAATGTAAAAGATAACAAGAAGCACATGCACATGAGGAAAAGAAAGTCACAAACTGTAATTTAGAAACACATGGGAATTCTTGCATTCATGTAACTAGAATTCGGATATGTACTTGTATTAATTCAAAAATTATTACAAACATAATAGTCTTGCATATTCAAAACCAACCAACCCTTTCTCCCTTGGCGGGGAGATGTTTATAGCGTTTCAGTCCCCCGAGGGTAACCTAGAAAAAGGAAGAGAAACTAGTTACAATCACGATCAGAATACTAACTAACCAGAACGTGGAATCTCCACCATGATTTACATATATCAAACAAACGTCATGGAGCAACTACACATGCTTGGTCCAATTGGAAGCATAATGTTTCTGGCTTCAGGTTTTTTGTCCTGAAAATCATGGCTTAGAACGTCTTTGGGTGGCTCATTGATGACTGAGTCTGGGCCTCTTAACTCTCTGTCGAATCTACAACATGCCGTATTACCTTTCATTTGTGTCCATTCTGTGCTTAAAGGAACCTTTCTGCATGGGATTATGGATGGAAATAAGGTTTGTGTCCCTTCTGTGCTCAGTCAGTCTCCACTTCTCGGTGGCTCTAAAATGTGGCATTTATATAGAGCTAGAAATCCAAACATGATGATGATCCCATTAGCACCCTCGTACACTTCAACATTGAGTAGCTTGGTGATAACATGAGTGGGCACGTGGGTTTTGGATCTGGAATTTATGTGGAGATCCCAGTCATGTCGTCTTTTATGCTATGATGCTATTCCACTGGACATGAAAATGACCCTTGGTGTCAGTCCCCAATATTTTCCCATTCATCTCTAGACGCATGGAAGATACATTTTTATTTGTCTAGCATCACCTGATGATGGTATCAGAGTATTATTTTCATATATTCGTCTCCTTGCTTCGTGTGGAAGCCTTACTAGCCCTCTGTAATTCAATCTTTCTAGATATATTCCATATTTATGCACATTTGATGCAGTGAACTTTGGGTTCAGGAGGGTCGCATACATCGTGGATCCAACTTCTCCATTGAAGGAATTCTCTAATGGTGTCAAGCATCCGATAGCATGTCACTTCGCCTCTTTGCACATCTCCCTCAGGATATCGCATTAACAGGGTCTTTTAGAATGAGCAGATAGTATGCAGAGCCATAGATTTCATTTCTAACCTTCATTTTCACAACATTTTGATGAATTCTACCATTTTATACCTTTCGATCAAATCCTATGCACTCCCAACCGTACAAGTGTGATGGGAGTACCATTTTCCGCAAATCCCCAAGACGTTTTTTTGTGCATGTCCCACCAGCGGATAAAATTTTCACTGTAGATATTCCTTTGGAAAGATATGGACCATTCAATGATACCTCTCTTTTAATATATTTCACGGATCGGGGGACCAAATCTTCATTGAGCCCTTTGATCTGACGAAACTAATCTTGCTCGTTGATTTGTCTTCTGTCAATCATGGCCCTAGGAACTCGTGATCGCTTTAACCCCATTTCACGGATACACAAAGGAAATTTTACTTTTTCCTATGGTGTTCATGAAAAACATTTCATTCGTCGATTTGGATCATCTTTAGATCATCTCCGTAGAAACACTATCCCTTTTAACACAATTTCAAGGCCACCCTGTGACTAGAATTTTTCTTGCATTTTTAGGTTGCGCTTGCTCCATATTACATTTTGATCATCTTACATGAAGTAAAAAACAATGATAACAAAAGGCTCCATATATGGATTCTACCCTCCCTGTGAGGTATCAAATAAAAATGTATAACAAGTGCCAAAATACATTGGGCAGGACCCTCCACTTCATTACAAACTTCAAAAATTGCTCCAAAGACAAAAATTAAAACCAACAATGGGACTAACTAAAAAAAAAATTTGTGGGCATTTAGAAAAATGATTAAAAGGAAATTCTCATTATATGGAGCTTATTAATCTCTCTATATATAACTACTAGATCTCATTTCCCATTTTAAGTAACATTTAACTTCCAATGAAGCCAATCAAGCAAATGATCCCATAAACTAGCTTTCTTTTCATGCTTGATAAAAAATAGAGATCACATACTTAATGGAACAAGGTTATAATAAAGAAATTGATCTTTAGAGTAGAGGTATAACTAGCGAGTACCATTTACCAACCTCTCCATGTACTCTGCCACCAGATCATAAAAGGCATGGCAAATTTCAAAAAATTATGCCATTATCTTATCATGAGAAAGATGCCCCAACTGTAAATTCCCTTGCACACTGTCAAACCGATCTTCAAAATAACCATGCAAGAAAAACACATGACAATTTGTAGGTGAGACATCCACAACTTCATCTAAAATTTATGATTTTACAACTTCATTATTTCCATGCATTTCAAAATAAATACCACTATGTTCCTCAATAGGATCAAGCAAACAAATTTCCTTCTGACAAAAAAATTTTGAATTTGAAAAACAAAAAGATACATCCATTTGAAAACCCTCATCTTCTTCTTTGTTATTCAACTCTTCATTGCATACTGCTGATTTTTCTATAGGATGGGATTGATTGCATAATAATTCTTCTTACTTATCATTCACTCCAAGGAAAACAAAAAGGAAAATAGACACTTTCAACATGTATAGTATCCACTTTGTTTTCATCCTGTTGATCTTGAATTGCAATGAGATTTTCTTCACTAACAAAAATTGTGACGGGCTAATTGAATTCTTTAGAAAACAAATTAGTACATCCATCTCCTTTCAAATCACTGGGCTGATCATCTTCTACAAGCACAGAGGGCTTTATATATTCATGTAAATCTTCAGGTGAAATTTGAATTTGGTCGACATGCAGAGGTCTTCCTTCAACCATTATTTCAAATACGATTTCTCTTCACTTGCAATTTCAGAAAATGAACATATGAAAGGACCACAAAACTGAGATTTTCCAGAATTATCATTTTCTATGTAATCAATCTCATAAGCGTTGTAACTTTGAAGTGATTGTTGTTGCAAAGAGGAATTTTCTGATTGGGAAGGGGAAGCCTCTTCTTGTAACAAAATTTTGGAAGATGAATAATATGAGGTGGGATTTGACTGAGAGTCCCAACCTATTTCTTGGTCACACAGAGAATGACAAGAATATTGGAAACCATCATCAGTTTTAGGAAGAGAGATATAGTTGGTTAAGACAGAGCTTTGGTCTATGTCAACTTCAATGAAAGAAGACAGTACTGACTGCTGGGAATTTTCTTGAATATCATGGAAATTGGATTTTCTTTGTTTTTATATCAATATTCATGTAATATATATAAAACCTCTTCATTCAAATACTGATCATCACCACATTCATCTTTCACATTTTCAATGAACTCTCTATTGTGTGTATAGAAATATTGAAGTAACAACAAAGAAGGATAATTCCTCTTGAAATGCTCATGAAATACTATATGAAAGTCTTTAAAGGAGGATAAACTCCCTCATGGTAATCCCTCATACCATAACCTTGTATATCCTTCTAAAGTAAACATGTATAGTTTAATTAAATAATATTCATGCCATCCCACTCTGAGATTATGTATATGCTTATGAAATCTAAATAAATGAATGGCATCATCATCACCCTTTTCATCATTGAATCGGGAAGATATGTTTGCCAATTTTCAGAAGGTATTTTATTGGTATAAATAGGAATGGAAACAAGATTCATAGGATCATACCTTGCAGCCCGAGAAGTCATCTTGGTGGTAGAGAAACTGAATCGTCTCCTCAAACTTTGCAACCCCATTTGATAGCGGAGCTACCATAGATTATCATGAAGAATGGATTCTTCACAGATGGAGTGACCAGGTGAAAAAAGACATGACCTTATTGAAACTTGAGCATCATTTCACCATCAACAGTCAAGTCTAAACCTTTCATTCATATCTAGGGAAGATTTGAAACCTCTCCCCGTGCTTGTCTTTCTGACCACCGGTATCCCCCCTTGGAGGCAGCGTCCAGAATCTTTTAGTGGATTCGTTAGGGAAAATGTTACAACCTTTTTCACATGAAGGAGTCTATGTTTTCCCATAGAAACAATTTATCCTTTGAATCTTTGTCATTCTTCCCAGGGATGATCTTCAATTTTGACCCCGACAATGGCGCCAGTTTGTTAATGCCCATAATCATTCCTAAGGTTGTGGGAGGTGCACCCCGAGGTAATAGAAGAACCACTTTAGGAAAGGGAGTTGGCTTATCCAATTCCAGAGAGTGATCTCTCACATATGTATAATAAGGCTAGACATAATGTCACGAAATGATTATCATATATTTGGTGGTTGGAAACAAAATGAAGATATATCAGGCTATGGAGTCAAAAATCCCAAGAAAAAAGAGTAGTTTTCATAGGAAAATGCTTGCAAGAGCAAGGAAGTCCTTCGATCATGGTCGTTATGTTTAGGGTCTGGTGGGAAATGCAAAATGATGGTAGTCTGCCAACGTAGAGCACTGTAGAGATGAATCCTACGCCAATTTTGGAGGAAATGTTTGGTGGATATCGAAAACAATTGCAAGAGAATATGAGTATGAATTCCTAACCATTATACACTGATTCTACGACATGAAGAAAACATAATGTAAAAAATAACAAGAAGCACATGGAGATGAGGAAAAGAAAATCACAGACTATAATTTTGAAGCACATAGGAATTCTTACAACCATGTAGCTAGCATTCGGATTTCTACTTGTATTGATTCAAAAATTATTACAAAGACAATACTATTGCAAATTCAAAACCGACCAACCCTTTCTCCCTCGGTGGGGAGCTTTTTATAGCGTTTTAGGCCCCCGAGGATAACCTCAAAACATGGTGAGAAACTTGTTACAATCATGATCAAAATACAAACTAACCAAAATGTGGCATATCTGCGATGATTTACATATATCAAACAAATGGCATGGATCAAATACGCATGCTTGGTCTGATTGGAAACGTAATGTTTCTGGCATCAGGTTCATTGTCGTGAAAATGACGACTCAGAACGTCTTTCGGTGGCTCATTGTTGATTGGGTCCTGGCCTCTTACCTCTCTATTGGGTCTGCAACATGTCATATTTCATTTCATTTGTGTCCATTCTGTGTGCAAAGGAACCTTTCTGCATGGGCTTATGTTTGTCAAGAAGGTTTGTTTCCCTTTTGTGCTCAGTCAGTCTCCACCTCTCAGTAGCTCTGAAATGTGGCATTTATATAGAGCTGGAAATCCAAACATGGTGATGACCCTGTTAGCACCCTCGCACACTTCACCATAGAGTATCCTAGTGACAGCACAAGTGGGAACGTAGGTTTTGGATACAACATTTATGTCGAGATCCTAGTCACTTCGTCTTTTATTCTATGATGCTATTCCGCTGGCCACGAAAATGACCCTTGGTGTTGGTCCCCAATATTTGGCCATTCGTCTCCCCACACATGGAAGAGACATTTGTATTTGTCTACCATCATGTGATGATAGTATCAGAGTATTCTTTTCGTATATTCATCTTCTTGATTCGTGTGGAAGCCTTACCACCCCTCTGCAATTCAATATTTTAGGATATTTTCCTTATTTATGCACATTTGATGTAGTGACCTTTGGGTTTAGGAGGATCACATACATTGTGGAGACAACTTCTCTATCACAATCACGCTCCAGTGGTTTTGGGGTGTCATATAACATGTAACTTCAGCTCTTTGCACATATGTCTCGAGATATCCCATTAACAAGTTCTTTTAGAATGAGCATACCGTATGAAAAACCGTACATTTCATTTTTGACCTTCCTTTTTGTGTCATTTTGATGAATGACACCATTTTAGACCTTTCAATCCAAGCCTTCATGCTCCCATTCGTACAAATGTGATGGGAGTACCATTTTTGTGAATCCCCGAGATGGTTTTTTTTGTGCATGTCCCACCAACGGAGAAAATGTACACCATAAATATTCCTTTGGAAAGATATAGAACATTGAATGTTACCTCTCTTTTAACCTATTTTGTGGATCAAGGGAACAAAACTTCAGTGAGCACTTTGATCCAGCTAAATCAATCTTGCTCGTTGATCTCTCTTCTGTTGATCATGGCCCTCAAAACTCGCAGTCGCTTTAATGCCATTTTGTGGGGATGCAAAGGAAATTTTGATCATGCCTGTGATATTCATGAAAACCATTTCATCTGTCGATCTACATCATCTTTAGATCATCACCATAAAAATGCTATCCCTTTTAAAACAATTTCTCGACCACCCTGTGACTGGAATTTTTTGCGCGTTTTTATGTTGTGCTTGCTCTGTTTACCTTTTGATCATCTTACATAGAGAAAAAAATAGTGCTAACACCCCCTACACCACATCTCTCTCTCTCTCTCTCTCTCTCTCTCTCTCTCTCTCTCTACCCCCAATATCCCACTCCTCATCCACCTTTATTTTCCACCCCTCTCTCTCCCTACCCCAAAATCCCCTCTCATCACCCTCCTTCCCCTACCCAACATCTCTCTCTCACCCCTAGCCCTAAACCCTTATATCTCTATGTTTCTCCAAATACCCCTATGCCCTTACACTAACCACCCCACCACCATCTCTTTATATATATATATATATATCCCCACCTTTTTATCCACCTATTTCTATCTCTCTCTCTCGGTATACACTACTCATTCCCCCTTCTCTCTCTACGCCCACCTCCCTACATACCTTTGTATATATCCCTCTCTCGCTATACTCTCCCCTAATCTTTAAATTCCCTCCTCCACCCAAACCCATGACCCTCTCTATCTCTCTCTCTCCCTCCACCACCAAAAATCACACTCCTCATTCCTTTATCCATAATTCCCCTCTCTATCTCTCTTTATCAAACCCCCACACTCCTCACCCCCATTCTCTCTGTACCCCCATCTCCCTACCCACCTCTCTCTCTCTCTCTCTCTCTCTCCCCCTACACTACCCCCTTCTCTTTGACTTATCTCTTGCATCATAAACCATAACTCTCTCTCTCTCCAAACCCTACAATATCCATCCCCCTATCCATACCTCCCACCCTTGTCTTTCTCTCTATCACTCTTTATTTCCAACTACCACACTCATCATAATCCTATCCCTACCTCTTCTTCCCGCTCTCCCTATTTCTATATCCACACTCCTCACCCCATGTTGGGCTAGGAAAGGAGCACAAAAAAGAAGTTTGTGCGCAAGCAAAGGTACATCGCATGCGTGTTGGGTGTTATAATGTCTAAATTAATTCACCTAATATTTAATTCTCGTCTGGGGTTGGTAGGCTTAGAGTTGACACAAAATATATGCGAAGGTAGAGGGGTTCTGATGGTGTCGTGGAAATATTTTAACAAACAAAAGATCGAAAGATCTTTCAGAATGAAAAACCAAGTCAAACTCCTAAGAATTCAACTATTAAGTCAATTAAACTGGGACAAAATATTAAACTAAATAATTAATAATTTATTAAACTGAAAATGATATTATTAACAACTAATCTTTCACTTGGAAACTAATATGCAAGGAAAACCTAATTAATAACCAAGTAGAAAACATAATAAAACAGGTAAAGAGAAGCAAGTAGAAAAATTAATAAAACAAGCAAGTAGAAAACTTAATAAAGAAAATTAAATAGAAAGAAACAAGTAGAAAACTTAATAGGAAAATAAAATAGAAAGATACAAGTAGAAAACTTAATAGGAATGTCTTTGAACTCTCCTACAAGTCTCTTTCAGTAATCACACAATGAAAAAGGAACAACCTAAAAACATACTAAGGATATCACATACAATACTGAAATTACATGCAAAGGAATAAATTAATCTAAAGGCATAAACACAAAACAATACATCAGTAAAGAAATTAGAAACAATATTCCAAAAACAAAATACAAGACAACTTAACACATACTGAATATGAAAAGAAGTAACGAAAATAATAAAACTTTACCACATAACCTAAAACACACAAACTTTAACTTCAATGTTAAATAAAACTATTATATAACTATCTCAGTCAAAACATAATTCAAGCATCAACAAAATAAAACTAGAAATAATCTCAAAATACATAAAAAAAACACTAAAAATGAAACTAAGGGATGAATGATAGACTGAACTGTGGGTCTGAAAGGGGTGGTTGAATGGCAGTTTAAACAGGCCGACGAATGACAGTTTGCATAGTTAAAATAATAAAAATTAACCTAAATTATCTAATCTTCAGTTGAATTTGTGCAAATGAAAATCTAATGCATAGAGAATAAATAAACCTACTTATTAAGCAAATTCAACAATTACATAACATTAAGAAAATTCATAAACATAAGAAAAACATTGCATATTAATAAACAAACTAGAATTTAAATTGCATAACTGATAACTTAAAGTAGACAAGAAATAAACAGAACTAAATTCAAAAGCAATCTATCTATTTGCTTGGAAATAAACTGAACACTAAACTGGAAATGAAATGACTGAAAACAAAGCTCAAAGAAAACTATGCGCATAGTTAACTATCTAATTCAGGAATAAAATTGCATTACAGAAATAATAAAACAAACTGTAAATTAAACTAGCTACAACAGAAAAACTGAAAGAAACAAACAAGAAAAGAAACCTTTGGTTGATGAGGGGCCTTGTCAGCAACTAGGGGTGGTGCTTGGCTAATTTCTACTCAAATGAAATCTTCAATAGCAACACATACAACTCTTTATTCAGACGATGGAACAGAAATACAATGTACTCAAGAACAAACTGATGAATTCTTTCTAACTCTCTGAATTTCTAGCTCTAGCTGACTGAGCTCTCACACAAAGGCTGATTTATATAATAGTTTATAGAGATGAGCAAGTCAACCCTTTAGTGATCGAATGCTCTTTAAATTTAGTCAATCATAAAGGAACATAACAGATTGGAGGCCAATGCACATGCATCCTCTCTTCTTCAATGCAGTTCTGGTCTTCTTCACTACATAGCGTATGCACAGGCTCCATCTTCAGTGCAGAAGGTGGCGCACGGCTCGTTCTTCAGTGCAACAGTGAACTGATGGCGAATAGAGGAGATCACATGGGAGGGAGAACCTTCTAGAGCATAGTTTAAATGCATCAAACCAACGTGTGGATTGTTAATATTGTGGCAAGCGAAGGAGTATGCAGGATGGCGGATTATCTAGAACACGAGCTCCATCACCCAAACGTGTGGACAATAGGTTGTTTGCAGGATGTTACACATTTTAATGGCTGAAATCAATTCTCAGCAATGCGTAGTCTAGTTAACGATCTGGACGGAGAGATGGACAGCAAGCTGGGCCATGAGCTGGATATGTTGGCATCAATCTAGGGGGAACGAAGTGTCTGTTTGTTGGCAAGCTTCAGGACTGTAGTCTACAGCAACACGTTTCAACATCTAGAAAACAACCAGCGAGTTTTGTGCAGCGGGCTGGATGACAAGCTCGATGTCGAGCTGGATGTGCTATGTGCAAGGAAGGCTGAATGCATTTTGTTTATTAATTTGTCCCAAAAAAATTGTAAAATATGCAAACAAATGTATAAATTAATTAATACATCAAATGTGCTTTAATAATGTCAATTTTAATTAATAAAATCATAAAAATGATAATAATAAATAGATTTCATATAAACCTTAAATTCATACATACCTAAGTTGAATAGTGATCTGCATGACATAAATTATAAAAAAAGATAATAAAACATATGTTTAAATGAGTAATTTAATTGCCAAAAATGATAACAATTATAGGATCAACATTCCCCCAAACCAAAGAAATTCCAGGTCCCACTGAGCAAAAAAAAAGATAATAGATTACACTATCATAGAAAATTTTGAGACGTGAACCAGTAATGGGCATAGACATAAGCAAGTAAATTCATAAAGTTTAAAATTAATTCAACCATGTCCATGGTAAAACTTTGGGAAAGTTGAACACATGACATGAAAAGTATAAATCACATTTATAATCAAGAGAGTTGATCATGTAATAATTTATATGCATGTTTGGGTAAGAGGATAGGATTATCAAATAATAAAATGATAAGAAGAATTTCTAAGCATCCATATGAAGGTAAAAATTATTTGGAAAAAAAAAATTGGTTAGCAAATTTTAATTATAAGTACTAAAATATTACAATGTTTTATTCATAACATCATTTGGTATTTCATTTGGACCTTCTTTTGATTCTTCATATCATTCTCCATATTGATTTTGCTCTAAAAATATGTGTCATGCAATAATCAAATTCGACTACTTATATTATCCTGAAAAACACTTATCATTTGTTAGAGATACATAGATCGATCATAAATAATGAAGAGTAAAAACAATCTAATTTTTCCAAATCCATCTTCCCCCAAACCAAAGATATGGCTTGTCCTCAAGCCATAAAAGAGAGAATAATTGATTGTTCAAAAAAACAAAAATTAAAGAGTTCTATCATGTTGTTGATTATTTTGGAAAGAAAAGAATAAAAACTAACTAACTAGTAAATGGAAATGATTCAGAGATGTATATTCATGAAAAATATAACAATACTTAGAAAGACTACGTGAATGATAATAATTGAACCAAAATAATGCCACGGGAAAAACTAGTCATCTATTCCTTATTTTAAAGATATTATGTTGTCACAAAATATTTAAGTGTACCTAGGAGTATGTGAGATTTACAGCCATGGGTCCCATTTCTAGGATAATAACATCCTAGGTATATGCTGAATTAAATGGGCAGGGTCAATCCCAACTTACAACCATTCTCAAACGACTTGTTAAACAATTGGTCGCAACTTGTTTATTCATAAATTCTAAAAACATTTCTTCATATTTATCATTGTTTTACGAACTATGTGCATAGTAGTGCATTAACTAGGCCTCTTTTACCAGGGATTGCCCCGCTTCACACAGGCATGTTTAGTAGCCCAACAGGTTTACCTTAGTACCATGCAAGCATAGTCCCACTGCCAGCGAGCCTGTTTAGTACCCCAGCGGGTTTACTTGAATTTATCAAGCTTCTGTATTTTGAGGCCTTTTACTTAGCATTGACCCGCCTCCAGCAAGGATGCTTAGTACTCCAATGGGTTTTCCTTGTATAATTATATTAAATATATGGAAGCCGATTGGTAGTAGAGGGTGTTAAGTCCTGCTAAACACATAATTCATTTTTTTTCAAAATAAAATTATAATTAATTTCATAATGGCCATAACCATAGATCATGTCAAAAGAGAATAACCTAAAGTCCTTCTACCTCATAAAGGAAAAGTAATGTTCCCCATGGACAAAAATTCCACTCACTCTCAAATTATCAACAAAATATTTAAGAGACAAGTTTTAACAACAAGCATAAGATGAACTAGTAATCCATAGGTGGAAGATGAGAATGTGAAAAATATGTTAATGAAAGTAGGTCTATCAAGCAACTATTAAAAAGAGTAAATCAGAAACATACATGTCTGAATCAAAATACCAAAAATCATATGAATCATAGAAGAGCTGGTTAAGAGTTATATACAGAGGATTGTAAATTTTATTTTCTTTATAAGCTAAAAATTTCAAAAGTACCCTAAGAAAGGTTAATATACCTGATAAGTATTTAACATACTTCCCTTGTCCAAGTAATACTTCATGAGCTGCTTATAGAGATAGATTATTTGTAATCATACTACAAAACTACTTGTTAGATGATTCAATTTATTCATAAAGACATAATAAAAATAAAAAGAGTCTTGTGTAAACAACCTATTAGAAATGACTCTTATTTATTCAAAGAAACAAACACATATTTACATATATACAAGTGATAATAACCCAAAAAACTTTTCAAGGATCATGAGGAGGAGGAATAACTTCCCCTTTATCTAATTCCATTTCATTCTGCTGCAAAACATTCTATATAAAATCCTATTTAGATGTCGTTTGATGATAAATTCTGAGTCTATGTCCATTTACTACAAAGGAAACTTCTGAGCCATCAATTGTTTTAATTTTTACTGACCCACTGTCAAAAGTTGTAACTACTTCGTATGGACCCATCCAACAAGTGGTTAATTTTCCTTTAAAAATTTTAAACCGTGAGTGGAACAGTAGTGCCCAATCTACAATATTAAATTGCTTTTTTTAATAAATTTTTCATGCCATTTCTTTCGTTGATTCTGTATTAGCATGGTTCTTTGGAGTGCATATTGCCTAATTTCATCTAACTCATTAATCTACAATATTCGTTGTTTTTGTGCTTCATCCAAATTCATGCCTAATTGTGCTGACATGCGAAAGGTTTAAACTTGAAATTCAATAGGTAAAAGGACTTGTTTTCCATACACTAACTGATAGGGGGTATGTCCCGTAGTGTTTATCCATGTTATCCTATAGGTCCATAAAGCCTATCGAAGTCTATCTGCCCATTCCTTATGATGTAAGTGAATGGTTTTAGTTAAAATGGCTTCTAATAATTTATTAGTTGATTCTACCTGACCATTAGCCTGAGGGTGATAAGGTGAATATTTGCAATGTCGGTTGCCATATTTAGTAGTAAGTTCTTTCATTAATTTAGAAGTAAATTTAGTACCTTGATCTATAACAATTTCTATAGGTACACCAAACCGGGTGAATATTTCTTCATATATGAATTCTACCATTGATTTCTTTGTGGCTCTAAACAAAGCTTTAGCTTCTACCCATTTGGTGACATAGTCTGTGCAGACTAAAATATATTTCTTTTTACGATACATGGGAGAAATTGGTCCTACAAAATGAAGAGCCCATTTCTCAAAGGGTTGAATCATAACTTTGGGTTGTAGAGGCATTTGATCAGATGACATAGGTCTACCCATTCTTTGACAACTATCACATCCTTTGACATATTTGGAATCATATTTAAAAATGTTTGGCCAACAATAACTATAATGTAAGACTTTGCATGGTGTCCTCTTATCATAAAAATGTCCTCCACATGGTCCATCATGGAATACATGGAGGATGTCTATCATTTCATCCTCCTGTATGCATCATCGAATAATAAGATCTGAACCAGTGCGGAAGAGATCGTTATCGACCCAAGAATAATTGGAACTCATAACTATAATATGACGCTTCTCATGAGGGGACAAATGGTTTGGTATTTTCCCAGTTTCTAAATAATTGGCAATATCTGCAAACCAAGGGGTTTGAATAGATACAAAAAGTAGTTTTTCATTAGGAAAAGTGTTGTCAACTGGTTTAGTACTGTCTTCATGTTGAATACGGGAAAGGAAATCTGCTACTAGATTTTCTTTACTAGGTCAGTCAATGAAGGTAATGTTAAATTCTTGCAATAAAAGAAGCCATTGGGTCACTCTACCATTGGTAATTGGTTTATTCATGAGAAATATAATGGCAGAGTGATCGGTATGCACACAAACTTCATAACCTATAATATAATGACGAAACTTATTAATATAATAAACTACTGCCAAGAATTCCTTCTCAGTAATAGTATAATTAAGTTCAGTGGGAGTCAAATTCTTACTAATAAAATAAATGGAATAAGGTGCTTGTCATTCTTTTTAGCTGAGGAATCCTCCTATGGACGCATTAGAGGCATCGGTAGATATGTGAAAAGGAAGGGACCGATCGAGTCCCCTAAGTATTGGTTCCATCGATAGTTTAGATTTTAGGATTTCAAAAGCATTTTGACAATATTCTGTCCACTGGAATTCTACATCTTTTGTAAGGAACTTAAACATTGGTACAACTATTTTAGTGAAATTTTCAATAAAATGGCGGTAATAGCCTGCATGACCAAGAAATCTTCTTACCTCTTTTTGAGTTTTGGGAGATGGAAGGCCAACAATTACTTGGATCTTCACAAGGTCTAGCTTATTCCTTAGGAGGAAACATGGTGTCCCGAAACTATACCTTCTGTCAGTAACATTTTACATTTTTCATGAATAAGGGATAAATCCGTTTCTTGACATCGAATCAAGAACTTCTTGAGGTTGTTAAGGGATTCTTGAAAATTATTACCATAGGACGTAAAGTCATCCATGTACACCTCCACACAGTCATGTATAATATCAGAAAGTATTCCTAATACTGCTCGCTGGAAAGTGGCAGGTGCATTACATAAGCCAAATGGAAAAACTTCAATAAGCGTATGTTCCCCAAGGGCATGTAAAAGTGGTCTTGTCTTGATCTTCAAGTGCTATTAAAATCTGGTTGTGACCACTATACCCATCAAGAAAGGAAAAATATTATTTACATGAATACTTGATCAATAAAAGGTAAAGGAGAGTATTCTTTAAGTGTAGCTTTGTTTAGCTCTCTAAAATCAACACAAATGCAACATTTCCCTGTGACTTTCTTTGGGACTACTAATAAAAGAGATACCCATTTACTATCGGAGATAGGATAGATGAAACCAGCAGTGAGGATTTTTTGTAATTCTTCTTTTACTATATCCTTTAGAGCAGGATTCATCCTCCTCTATGGATGCATTACAGGTGACATGGTTGGATCCATATAAATATGGTGAATATAGGTATCAAGGTGTATAACCTTCATATCGGTGTATTCCCATGCAAATTCTTCAGCTTGTTTCTTAATAATTTTAAGTAGATGTGCTTGTTGGTTTTCACTTAATCATGTGTTTGTATGAAAAAAATTCAGGACCAACCTCTCAAGGTATGGTATATGGTCCTGTATGCTCTTTAATAAACTAGAGAGCATGAGAGCAAGAATTTTGAGTCATAAAGATATGTCATAAGATCAGTCTGCAAGTCACAGACTTCAAGGTGCTATATACATTTCTCATGTCAAATGAAGAGCACCTTGGTGGTTTTTCCTAGATGGGTTTCAATGTTATTCTTTGTGTTTAAATGATTGATTGATGTTGTACGTGTTGATGTGAATGGTTGTTATTTGCTTACTATATAATGATGAGATATTTTTGAATGCCTAGTACCATATTGTTAAATAGTGAATGAATAAGTGCTAAAGAATTGTTGGAATGCGCAAGCAAGCTGTAGTTAATTCCTTAAGTTCAAATGTAAGTCGCAACTGGCATATTAGTTTAAAGGATCAGATGTGTCACACAAGTTGTGCCAGTTGTTAAGGTTAAATACAAGGTTGTGTCGGGCGCATTGACATATAGTTTTTCTCAATCACTCAGGAACCATCTAGCCATCTAATTTTCCCTCATCGAGCTCCTTGGCCGCGCACTAATAGACTATGATCCCTCACCAACTGCAGAAAAATGGTTCTGGAATTTACCCATTAGATATATCGGGTGAGACTGCACCTTCCTTGCAGGTGTTGCTGATAGAGTCACTCTGTCGGGATGATGTATTGTGGTTTTTTGTTGGTATTGTGGTGATGTTGAACTGAAGGTTGAGACATGAAGGTGATAGAAGCCAACATCCCATACCCCTAACTCCCACATTTCTCTCTCTCTCTCTCTCTCTCTCTCTCTATTTACCACAAGTTGCAAGTGGCCTTCTAGTTTAAAGGATCAGTTGCATCACACAAGTTGTGCCAATTGTTAAGGTTAAATACCAAGTTGTGTCACACACGCTGACATATAGTTGTGCTCAGTCGCGCAGCAATTGTCCAACCATCTAAGTTTGGCTCGTCAAGTGCCTTTCTTGTGCACCAAGGGACTATATTAGCTTGCCAACTATGGAAAAATGGTTTTGGTAGTTACCCATTAGATATCTTGGGTGAGATTGCACCTTCCTTGCAGGTGTTTTCAATGGATTTACTCTATCGGGTCGATGTATTGGGGTTTGTTATTCATATTATGGTGATATTGAACCGCAGGTCGAGACAAGAAGGTGATACAAACCAACAAATGGTTCTATTGTTGAGTCCCTTAATCATTTGAGTTGAGGGAAATGTTCTGGCATCCGACGAAGAAAGAGATAGAAGATTAGCTAGACTCCAAAACACTAGCATTTGTGCAAGAGGAAAGTGCAGGAACATGGCTAAGCACATAGAACTGGGTATATGGGTATATATATTATGATATTCATGAGGTATTATTTGTAGAATTCCTTGTTATATTGTATGAGTGGCTGACAATATTGATGACTAGACAGACAAATTTCCAAAGAAGAGAAACCATCGAATGGAGTGATCAGTTGGTTCATGAGGTAACCAGTGTAAGTAACTATATCTCTAGAGCTATTTATTTTTGGGTTGAGAGTATCTTGCAAGGATACATTACTGAGTTCATGGTAGACACTATAACTTCATATAGTGAGGAGGAAAGAAATTTTTTCTAAGGACCCTGAAGAAGGTATCTGCTATCTATCAGTATATGGATCAAGATGTTCGCCTATGAGAAGGGTATCTTACAGTTGAGTAGTTGAGTTGCATGCCCATGAAGGAGGATATGTCACATAAAACCTATTAAGAAAATGGGAGATGGTGAGCTGAGATGTTCTCTAGAAGTACAGAACCTGAACTAGAAGCAGGAGTCCTAAGGAGTGGAAGGAGATTTAGATCAGGGAAAGGAAGAAAAACTAAAAGAGGGGCGAACAACGTAGAAGACTCTGGATGAGATTCAAGCTACAATGATCTCTGAGTTTAGAACACCAAAGTCTGATTCACAGTGCATCAATGACATCAAGGATATAAAGCAAGAACTAGAAGAATCAGTATGGGACTTTGACTAGCAGTTTAAAATTTTGATGGCCAAGGTAAGTTTCCAAACATAAAGAATGGTTTATTGCTGCACTATTACCACACATACGAGGGACATTGATGCAATAAAATATTGAATCACAGATAGAAGCGTTGGATTTAGAAATGAAGCTAGAGGCTTCTCCCATTGGTGAGAGTGTTGCAGCAATGGTATAGATTCAATCGCAGTTGGCTAATCTAAAAGTACAGCTTCAGGACATCAAGAATGGTAAGGAAGCACAAGATGATTTATTGTGCACAAAATGCAAAATGGATGGGTACACCAAGGATAATTTCCTGACCTTCATGAACTATATCGTGTCAAGTGCACCAAACCCATTAAATGGACAGGGACTACCATGGTGTCGCATATACAAATATAGATGGCATCGCGATGAGGAGTGTTTATATTTGCAAACGGTTGTAACTACCCCAAAAAATCTCTTTTGTAAACTTTTTATTTAAGTAGGACATGAAGAAAAATATTGTAGAGCATACCAGCTCTTGAAAGAAAAGACTGTTGACACCTACTTAATGAAAAATGAGGGACTCGCTCAGGCAGAACTGATGCAAGCATCGTATCAACCTACACAGTTCCCACCCAATCAATACCAAAATCAGTATCAACTTCAATACATGCCTCAACAGTCGTATGAGTAACAAAATCATTACCATCAGAACCAATACCCATCACAACAACCACACCCGCAGGGAAGGGGTGGTGGAAACTTCATAGGAAGATGTGGAGGAGGAGGATTTGGTAGAGGAAGAGTCCAAGTTATGTGCTATAACTGTGGACAACTGGGTCAATACAACATATATTGCTTAGAACCTATGAATACATGTTCATACTGTAAGGGATAGGACCATAATGTGGAGAAATGCCCTCAGTTGATCGTAAAGTGGCAAGAAAGGACCATTGCAGGAGCTAACCCTACACAGAATGTAAGCCCAAATCCTAACATGAATTTTCAGATGATTGTGGATAAACCACGAGATCCAAATGTCGCTATCGTAACAAAAGGAGGGGCTGCGACTGGAGCTAATTAGGATAAATCACAAGAACAATTGCAACTCCAGGTATGACCTGTGACACAGAAGAAAGTATTACTTGACGTCTAGGAACAAAAGAAAGTATTCTTGGAGGTACAACCAGAGTTTGTGGAGCCAGCAGAACCATCGACGTCAGAAGAAGTAAAGAGATTCTTGAACAATTTCAGCGCATATTTCAAAAGAATGTCCCACAAAAGGTTAGTAAGATCAAATCCTTTTTATCAAGTTGTCTAATGCTAATACAAGATAAATATTCTATTTCAAAACTACACACAATAATAGAAGAGATACCCCTAGAGAAACAACCAGAAAATAAAGTTAACCAAGTGAGAAGGAAGTTTAAAATTGGCCGCAAATTAAGAATGACTAAGCATATAGGTGACCACGACATGGACTACATCATTTTATACCTAGGGTCTGATGTCAATATTTTGACATGACAAACCTGGGAAAGTACGGGCAAGCCACACTTGGACTAATCCCCTGTCCGGATACGACTTGTGAATCAGGTGAAGGTCCTACCCATTGGCCAATTTAGTCAGGTCCTTGTTGACATTGAAGGATTACGCACATTTGCAGACTTTGAAGTCATTAATATTGTTGATGACACAAACCCATCTACTGCATTATTGGGCATAGATTGGGCTATAGACAACCAAAATATTATAAACTTCAAAAAGAGGATCCTCTCATTCAAGGATAATGATATCAGAGTGGTGTCTTCCATTGATCCATTAGAAGGAGAGAGATACATCGAGCCTGTATATAATAATGGACATGTTGACTACCTCAACCAAATCTACAATGTTACTGCATTACAAGAAGACTACATCAATCCGATAGCGGATGGAAACCTGAGTTGGAAGCGTGCTAATTCCTACAAATATAACTCAAGGGAAGCTTTGGAGAATTGGAAAAATAGACTCCATAAAGTCTCTATGAGGAGGTGCACAGGAGTTTCCAGGTTCATGCGACGAATCGATAATGAGCTGCACGAGCTACCCATCTATGAGGGTTTACCTAACATTGTGACCTTATTAAATTTGTTTAAAGGACTTGTAATGGATTCACACTGCTTGTCTACACTAGATCATGCACTAAAAGCTACGTCTGCTAGATGGTGGGGTGCGCATAAGAAGTCTATAACAAACTGGCCATAGTGCAGAAGATTGATGGAAGTCATATTCAGAGAAGAGCTAGGCCATATAGGCTGCTACCGGAAGTTTCTAAGAGGATATGCAGCCACCATTGTGCCTATGGAGAAACTGCTGAAGAAATAAATGAAGTTCCAGTGGAAAACAAAATTCCAGGAAAGCTTGGATAAATTGAAGACTACAATGGCCACCGTGCCAATACTTGTATTCCTGGACTAGAAGAAGGAAATCCATGTGCATGTCGACGCGTCATCTATCGTGCTTGGCATGGTTCTGATGCAACCAGGAGAGGGTGCACTCGACCATCCTATTTCTTTCACAAGTAGGAAACTATCAATAACATAAAATAACTACACACCAAAAGAAAGAGAAGGCCTTGCTATGATCTATGCACTTCATAAATTCCAACACTATTCGTTGGGTGGACATTTTCAGATGTACACTAAGCATACAACATTGAAATACCTAGTCAACAAGCCAATGTTGGGGGGGGGGGGAATCTATAGATGGCTTCTCTTGTTTCAAGTGTTCGATTTTGAGGTCTTTGTTAAACCAGGCCGACTGAATGTTGGAATAAACCACCTATCAAGGACAGAGAGTGGTGAAGAATGAACCAGCTAGGAAGATAATTTTCCCAATGCACAACTATTTTCGATCCACATGATGGACGACCCGAATCATGAGTTTAATGCCATCATCCACTTTCTAAGGACAAAATATCCACATGAAGGAATGACAACCAACCAGAAGAAAAAATTGGTTGTCAGAGTTGCTTGAGTATACATTGATCATGGGACATCTATATAAGTTGGTTGCAGATGAGGTACTGCTTCATTGTGTCTTTGACCATGAATGACCTTGGGTTATGAGTGAAGCACATGCTGGTATCGCAAGAGAAAACTACGCATGGAAAGTGACAGTACACAAGATATTCCAGGAAGGATTATGGTGGCCAACCATACACATGGATACTAAAAGCTTCTGCAAGTGCTGTGATATTTTCAAAAGGAAAAGAAAACCATCGCGTCGCAATGAGATGCCACTTGCGCCAAAAATAACCCTTCAATAATTTGACAAGTGGGAAGTTGATTTTGTTGGACCAATCAGCCCACCATGGAAGAGAACTAGTGTGTGCTACATAATAAATATGATAGATTACTTAACCAGATGGTCTAAAACTGCCTCTATTAAATATTCTACTACTACGACCATGGCCAAGTTTCTATTCGAAGACATTGTCACCTAATTTGGTTTTCCAATGATACTACTAAGTGACCAAGGTATGCATTTTGTTAACAAATTAATTGCTGAGCTGACTGTAGAATTTCAGATCCAGCATAAAAATACAACTCCCTATCACCCTTAGGCGAATGGAATAGTTGAGGCTCTCAATAACATTTTGGAGAATGCATTGACCAAGGTATGCAACGTGCACCCAGATGACTGGATCAGGAAATATCAGATCTGCTATGGGCATATCGCACAACCTGCAAGTGACTCACAGGGAACACCCCATTCAGAGTAGTATATGGATAAGAATTTGTTGTGCCAATGGAGTACATTGTACCAAGTTTGAGAATCGTTGCATTGACAGAGTTGACTGATGAAGATGTTGTCAAGAAGAGCCTGACATAGCTCATGCAAATGGAAGAAGAATGCTTCATCATAGGATTCCATCAGACAGTTGAGAAGCAATGACATAAAGCATGGCATGATCGCCACATTCGAGTTAAGCCTTTGGAAGTGGGAGGACTTATGTTTCTATATGACAACAAATTTTTTAAACTCCCAAATCAAGTTAAAGACGCATTGGCTAGGGCCATATTTGGTCTCGTACATCACTGACGTGGGTGCAGTAAAACTTCAGAAGCTAGACAGTACCTATGTCGTGGGTATTGTGAACGACAATAGACCGAAACCATAATACGATGGTCATAACATCCCATGTTAAAAGCATTTTGCGCGACTGGAAAAAAAATGGGGAAGAAGGTCTAAAAGGCATAAAAATTGCTCTGTCAGACATAGGCGATAGAACAAGTGCAATGTTCAGGAGAAGGGAGGCACAATGCACGAAAATAAAAAAGGTGGAAAGTACTGCAAAAAGAAGAAATCGCAGGCCGACCAACATTAAAGTGCATATATCCAGTGAATATTTAGGTGGTCGTGATAGCTAAATGTCATTAATTCGATGAGATACGAGGAGAATGATGACATTCAATAAGGTTGCATCCAACAGATATGCCATAATTGTTCTGACAGAAACAACACAACACTCCAATTAATGACTTAATGAATGGATGCGGTAGCCGAGAAACCCATGTGATGGATTAGACATTATTTGACCATTGCATGACGACTACATGGCATGGCGACAGGTATAAGTGCAAGGATTTTCTAGAAATAATTTTTTTACGACCACAGAGAAATCTCAAGAGAACCAGATCTGATTGATTGTAGAGACGAACCCTATCATCCTTGTTGAAGTAAGCCAATGCCCATGGTAATTGAGATCCCTAGCGACAGTGAGCCATCAGACACAACTGTTATCTCTGGTTTCCCATTTGAAAATATATTCTGTCACTTGAGATACAATAATTGTACCAAGAACTAGAGACTGATCAAACGGGGAGAACATGGAAGCAATCTCGCAATGTGGTCAGTCATACTACAATTCTGACACCGAGATCACATGTTGTGCCTACCCCAGCTCAGTGACCACCAGTAATGGAGCCAAGACATCCTGATGAGAAAGCAGTTGGAGGATTATCTGGACTACCACAGATGAGGAAACACAAGAAGACTAATGATTCTATCGATGCTCATGGTAAAAGGACCATAGAAGAGAACCAAGAGGACCAACAGGAGGATGACTAAATGGAAGAAGACTCACCATCGCACAGAGGGCTGGGTGCAGAGGAAGCTGATGAGAATTTCCTGCACTATGTTTGTCCAAGGAGAGTCGATGTGCAAAAGGTGATACTCCCAAAGAATCAGGTTACAACTTTGGTAGCACCACGACTCCCTGATAATTTCCCCCTTTTGATGGACATCATGCCCAAGTTGTCCAAGCTAAAATTCGAAGACTTTGACACTCGAATGCAGGAAGGAATAAAGAGAGAAGAGGTCCTGATCCAACACCAGCCTGACCCAAGTCAAGCACAAGTGCTTAGGCCGATGCAGTGGACCAAGGGAGTTGGGTGCATAGGTTTGATTAACCTGCTAATTATGCCCCATTTTGGCCCACATACATGAAGCAACTGTTGGTCTACTTTCACAGAGGATTCATGTGGCTTGATAGACCATACCCAGTTGATGTCGAGCTGATCTCGTCAATCATAGGCCTCCCAAAGCAAGGTGATGATCCTGTGCCTTACTTGTCCTGGAAAGACACCACCTAGATCAAGCATAAATATAACTTGTGATACGCAAAGAGAGGCATCCTAATTCGGTGGAACGAGGATAGAAGTGTGATATTTGTTGCATAGATATTATCATGTAAGTTGTTACACAAGATACGACCCAATCAGTGTTTGAAAATGATGGTTGAACTTGTAGAACTATGCGCATTGGGTGGAGAATTCAATTGGTCATGATACTTGCTCAAAGAGTTTATTGATGATGCTACGCAAGCCCAACATGAGCCCACTTAAAATTCCATTACTCATGGATGCTTATTTTGATTTCATTCACTCTGTGGGGAAAACCACATGAATATGTGTGGATGGATGTTCCATTCCTTTTCCATGGTGCAAGGTATCAGAACCTATGGGAGGAACTGCACAAGGCCCTGCTGAAGGAAAAAGAACAAGAACTTCAGGGGCATGTTGACCTTCTTGCTGAAAAGGAACATGAAATACTAGCACATGAGCAGAATCCCCTCACACTAGCAGAGACAATCAAGAGTGCCATTGCATAATTCTCACTTGAATCAGGCTAAGAGGATAGAAAAGATCACGCAAGATATTCAACAATAGGGGAAATAATTGTAATCCAGACACATGCTGAGCACACCTCTTGAGGAGCTTGAAGAGCAAAGAAAAGAAGCATCTTAGGATGTTGTAAAAAGAAAAGAAGGAGAAACAACGTACGTTAAGGTAATAGAAGACATTTCCATAGTATGGGAAATGCTTATGGAGGATATTACTGTTGAAAGAATAAGAGCGAACAAGTGTGCAGCTGAAGAGAAAATCACCATAGAGAAAGAAGATATGAAGAAGCTGGCCTTCCAAGAGAGGGTGGTAAATATGACTGAAATCAAGCGGTTGTAGCAAGAGGTCTAGGCTCTTCAATATAGAGAGCGGGCTAGGGAAGTAAAAGTTGAAGCACACCAGTCAGAAGCATCGTGCATCACCAGCGTTATTCAACCGCTGAAGGAAAAACTTTAGACTATCGCACAGTCAGTAGACGTAGGTTTGTCAGAACATATCAGTACCGATCGAGTAGAGAAATTGGCTCTGCAAGCAGAATAGGTGTCAAATGAAGTTATCAGGGTTCAACAGATGGTGAAATAATTTCAGGACAAGGTTGGTCCTATGGCGCAATCAGCGCCATAGTCATAAAATTTTGCGAAAAGAATAGTAGGTTTTGCGACTGCAAATTTTGAGGAAAAGTCCATTTTCGCTAGTAGCTTGGGGTGAGCCACATCTGAGTGCTAAGGGCCTATTAGGCTAGGAAAGGAGTGCAAGAAATAATTTCACACGCAAGCAAAGGTATGTCGCGTATGCGATAGGAAGGAAGGAAGGTCGCGAAGGAATCAAAGGGACCATTGCAGGTGGAATAAAGATGTGCATGATGGAGGAAAGGAAAGCATATAGGCGTATATGTGATAATGGCTGGAAAACAACAGGTGAAGATCATGGTCGTTAAAGAAGGAATAACCTTGATGCCACACACATATGGAAGAATATTTATAAGTCAGGTCGATAGTGCCTTGTGTTAGTCCATCAAAAAAATTTCTGGCAGCTGATCATGACCTGCAACTAATAACCAGTATGTAGTCGATGTTGTGTGGTCTGATAGAATATATAAATAAGAAGAACCCATTCGGTATAAGGGTTGTTGATTTTTCATGGTTGTTCTTGTCATTTTTTTGGTTGTTCTTTTGCCAAGTTACTTAGTTTTGTTAAGGAAGTAGGGTAGAAGGGAAGAAGAATCAAAGAAGAGTCTAGTAGTAGTAGAAGGATGTTGAGCCACACATCTTATAGCTATGTGCACAGACCGCTACGAGTAGAAGGAATCTATAGCTGAGTGTGCAAAAGGTAGATAGAAGAGTCAATCCATGCTATGTACATATTAGTAGGAGTAGATAGAAGAATAAACCAGAGAGCATGAGAGCAATAAGTCTGAGTCATAAGGACATATCGTAATATTAGTCTACAAGTCATAGAATACAAGGTGCTATATCCATTTCTCATGCTAGATGAAGAGCACCTTGGTGGTTTTTCCCAGATGGGTTTTCACGTTATTCTTTGTGTTTAAATGGTTGATTGATGTTGTACGTGTCGATGTGAATGGTTCTTATTTGACTATTGTATGATGATGAGCTATTTTTGAATTCCTAGTGCCATATTGTTAACTAGTGAATGAATAATTGGTAAAGAATTGTTGGACTACGCAAGGAAGCTGTAGTTAATTCCTTAAGTTCAAATATAAGTCGCAAGGGGCCTATTAGTTTAAACGATCAGCTGCGTCACACAAGTTGCACCAGTTGTTAAGGTTAAATACCAGGTTGTGTCATGCGCACTGACATACAATTGTGCTCAGTCAGGCAGGAAACCCCAGCTGTCTAAGTTTCCCTCATCGAGCACCTTAGTCGCATGCCAAGGGACTATAATCCCTTGGCAATTGCGGAAACATGGTTTTGGAATTTACCCATTAGATATATCAGGTGAGACTACGCCTTCCTTGCAAGTGTTGTCGATGGATTCACTCTGTTGGGATGATGTATTATGGTTTGTTGTTGGTATTGTGGTGATGTTGAACCACGGGTCTAGACAGGAAGGTGATAGAATCAAACACCCCATACCCCTACCTCCCACATCTCTCTCTCTCTCTCTATTTACCCCAAGTTGCAAGTGGCCTTTTAGTTTAAAGGATCATCTGCGTCGCACAATGCGTGCTGACATATATTTGTGCTCAGTCGCCTAGGAATCGTCCAGCCTTCTAGGTTTCCCTCGTCAAGCATCTTGCTTGCACGCCAAGGGACTATATTCCCTCACCAACTACAAAAACATGGTTCTAGAAGTCACCCGTTAGATATTTTGGGTGAGACTGCACCTTCCTCGCAGGTGTTTCTAATGGATTTACTCTATCGGGCTGATGTCTTATGGTTTCTTATTCGTATTATGGTGATGTTGAACTGTAGGTTGAGACAAGAAGCTGATACAAGCCAACAAATGGTTCTGTTGCCGAGACCCTTAATCATTTGAGTCAAGGGAAATGTTGTGGCATCTGATGAAGAAAGGGATAGAAGATTGGCTGGACTCCAAAACAATAGCGTTTGCATAAGAGGAAAGCACAGGAACACGGCTAGGTGCATAGAACTGGGTAGATGAGTATATATATTCTGATATTCACGATGTATTATTCACATAAATCCTTGTTATACTGTATGACTGGTTGAAAATATTGGTGACTAGATAGACAAATTTCCAAAGAATAGAAGCCATCAAATGGAGTGATCAGTTGGTTCATGAGGTAACCAGTGTAAGTAATGATATCTCTAGAGCTGTTTATTTTTGGGTTGAGAGTATTTTGCAAGGATACATTACTGAGTTCATGGTAGACACTATAACTTCATATAGTGAGGCAGAAATAAAGTTTTTCCAAGGACCCCAAAGAAGGTATCTGCTATCTATCAGTGCATGGATCAAGATGCTCTCCTATGCAAAGGGTATCTTGCAATTGAGTCACATACTCGTGAAGGAGGCTATGTCACAGACAACCTCTTCAGAAAATGGGAGACGGTGAGCTGAGATGTTCTCTGGAAGTACAAAACCTGAACTAGAAGCAGGATTCCTAAGGAGTGGAAGGAGATTTAGATCAAGGAAAGGAAGAAAAACTGAAAGAGGGCGATGAAACTTTAGTCTGTTCGAGGAGAGTGAACATGAAATTCAGTTGCACAAAGATGAAGGGTCCTGCGACGAAGAGGAGGACTATAGACTAATTTCAGAAGGACCAGAGGACTCTAAAGACTCTATACAGACACCAAGGTTGGGACACAATTACATCACACCAGCAATATCCCCAGAGGTGATATCTAGAGTTTCATCCCTATAGAGGACTACTAATATTGATAACAATGGTACTATGACCAATACACCTTAACATATACCTCCTTTGAACCCTTTACCAGAGAACCCCAATGCAAACTCAATGGATGAAGTAGACATTTGTTTAACCACATTCAATGGAAATGGTGTAGAAGATCCAGAGCAGCATTGGTTCCTCTACGAAGTTGTTTGGATGGTTCAGTTAGTCCATAATGCAGATATAAAGAAGGCACAAATGATCATGACTCTGAGGGGTCATGCACTAGATTGGCTTATGAATTTCTATTCTGCACCGATCCAAACACCGTAGAAGACTTTGGATGAGATCCGAGCTGAAATGATCTCTGAATTTAGAACACTGAAGTCTGAGTCGCAGTGAATCACTGACATCAAGGATATAAAGAAAGCAATGGAAGAATCAGTAAGGGACTTTGACCAATGATTTAAAAATTTGATGGCCAAGGTAGGTTTCCAAATTTCAGATTTACAACATAAAGAGTGGTTTATTGCTGCACTATTACCACACATCTGAGGGACATTAATGCAATAAAATATTGAATCACAGATAGAAGCGTTGGATTTAGCAATGAAGCTAGAGGCCTCACCCATTGGTGACGGTTCCGTAGGAATGGTATAGATTCAATTGTAGTTGGCTAATATAAGAATATAGCTTTAGGACATCAAGAAGGGTAAGGAAGCACAAGAATATTTATGGTGCACAAAATGTAGAATGGACGGACACACCAATGCTAATTACTTGAACTTATTGAACTATATCGCATCAGGTGCACCAAACCCATTAAATGTACAAGGCCTACCATGGTGTCGCATATGCAAATATAGATGGCATCACGACGATGAGTGTTTATATTTGAAAAAGTTTGTAACTACCCCAGAAAATATATTTTGTAAATTTTGTAAGTCAGTAGGACATGAAGAAAATATTGTAGAGCATATGAGCTCTTGAAAGAAAAGACTATTGACACCTGCTTAATAAAAAATTAGGGACTCGCTCAGGCTGAACCAATGCAAGCATCATATCATCGCACGTAGTTCCCACCCAATCGATACCAAAATCAGCATCAACCTCAGTACGTGCCTCAATAGCTATACGGGCAACAAAATCATTACCAGTAGAAGCAATACCCACCACAGCATCCACACCTACAGGGAAGGGGTGGTGGAAACTTCATAGGAAGACGTGGAGGAGGAGGATTTGGTAGAGGAAGAGTCCAAGTTACATGCTATAACTATGGAAAACTAGGTCACTACGCAAGATATTGCTTAGAACCTGTGAAGACATGTTCATACTATAAGGGATAGGATCATAATGTGGATCAATGTCCTCAGTTGATCGCAAAGTGGAAATAAAGGACCATCGCAGGACCTAACCCTGCGCAGAATGTAAACCCAAATCCTAACATGAATTTTTTGATGATTGCGCTGAACCACGAGATCTGAATCTCGCTATTGTAACATGAGGAGGGGCTGCGACTGGAGCTAATTAGGATAAATAACAAGAACAACAGCAAATGCAGGTACGACCTTCAACACAGAAGAAAGTATCATTTGATGTCTAGGAACAAAAGAAAGTATTCTTGGAAGTACAACCAGAGTTTATGGAGCTAGCAAAACCATTGATGTCAGAAGAAGTAAATGATATTCCTGAACTATTTCAGTGCATATTTCAGAAGAATGTCCCACAAAAGGTTAGTAAGCTCAAATCATTTTTATCAAGTTGTCTAATGCTAATACAAGTTAAGTATTCTATTGCAGAACTACAAGAAATAATAGAAGAGATACCCATAGACCCATGACCAGAAAAGAATGTAAACCAAGTGAGAACGAAGTTTAAAACTGGCTGTGAATTAAGAATGACTGCGCAGATAGGCGACTATGACATGGATTGCATCATTTTATACCTAGGGTTTGATGTCAATATTTTGAAGTGAAAAACCTGGGAAAGTATGGGCAAGCCACACTTGGACCGGTCCCCTGTCTAGCTACGACTTGCGAATCAGGCAAAGGTCCTACCCATTGGCTAATTGAGTCAGGTCCTTGTCGACATTGAAGGATTACACACATTAGCAGACTTTGAAATCATTTATATTGTTGATGACACAAACCCATCTCATGCATTAATGGGCATATATTGGGCTATAAACAGCCAAACTATTACAAAATTCAAAAAGAGGATCCTCTCAATCGAAGATAATGATATCAGAGTGTTGTCTCCCATTGATCCATTAGAAGGAGAGAGATACATTGAGCTTGTATATAATAATGGATAGGTTGACTATCTCTATCAAATCTACAATGTTACTATATTACAAGAAGACTACATCAATCCAACAGTGGATGGAAACATGAGCTGGAAGAGTGCTAGTTCCTACACATCTGACTTAGGGAAAGATTTGGAGAATTGGAAAAATAGACTACATGAAGTCTCTATGATGAGGTGCACAAGAGTTACCAGGTTCATGCGATGGGTGGAGAATGAGCTATGCGAGCTACCCACATATGAGGGTTTACCTAACCTTATGACCTTATTAAATGAGTTTGAAGGACTTGTAATGGAGTCTCACTATTTTCCTGTTCCAGATCATGCACTAAAAGCTACGCCTACTAGATGGTGGGGTGTGCATAAGAAGTCTATAACAAACTAGCCACAGTGCTGAATATTGATGGAAGTCATATTTAGAGAAGATCCCACCTTGGTAAACCATAAGTACTTAGGGTTAGAAAACCCTGTGGAACATCTTAATCATTGTTGCATCATATTCATAGAATACCTGAGGCAGGAGTGGTTACATCATTTCATACATACATTGGAAATGACACCTAGAACCTAGTACACATATATGGAATTGTGACAAGGAACCCAAGAGTGGGAAGGTCTCACTAAGAATTTTTCACATACATTTGAATTTGCTGATGAGAATCGTACAGTTGATGTTGCGCTTAAGGAGATAGAGGAGAAGATATTTGTTGAGATCCTTGTTGACGAGGCCAACTCTCACCAGTGCAGTGCGACCATTCAAGGATGGATGGCTTGCTACAATATAATTGGAGACCCAGATGATGATCCGACTAACATAAACATGCCAGAATATGAAGGCACATGTGAATTAGAAGGAACTAGTATCTCAAGTGACCAGTTCCTTAAACCACTAAAGATTAAGAAACTAAACATTGGCTCATTGGACAACCCAAATTTCACCAATATAGGAGTTTAATGGGATGAAGAGACAGTTGCGAAACTCATAGACTTACTACATGAATATCAAGACCTAATCTACACCAACTTCTCAAAAATTAAGGGAATAGTGGGACACTTAGGGGATATGAAAATACCCTTGCAGCCATATGCTAAACCTAGTAAGAAGCGCCCATATAGGATGAAACCCAAGTACAAAGAAAGGGTAAAATCAAAACTGGACTGTATTCTCGACACTGGTATTATTGAACCTATTGAAGAGTCAGAGTAGATCGGCCCTATAGTGATCTAGGATAAAAAGACAACAGGTGAAGTCAGGACCTGTGTCGACTTAAGGAAGCTGAATGACGCATGCTTGCACGATCCATTCCCAACACTATTTACGGATGAAGTGCTTAAAAGTGTAGGAGGGAAAGAGATGTATTCATTTACTGATGGCTTTTCAGGCTATCATCAAGTCAAAATCGCAAAGGAGGATCGCCGCAAAACAACCTTCGTCATTGAATGGGGATGCTACCAGTATACAGTAATGCCCTTTGGACTCAAGAATGCACCTGCTATTTTTTCTAGAATAGTAATCTGTGCTTTTAAAGATTTTATTCATAAATTTATTGAGTTATGCTTTGATGATTGGACTGTGTTTGGCCTAGTAAGAGACCATATTGAGAGTCTGCGCATGATGTTGGACCATTGTCACCAATATCATATTGTGCTTAATACTAAGAAATGTATTTTTTTCATGCAATTTGGCATGCTTTTGGGTCACATCATATGTCATGATGGTATCTTGGTCGACCCAACAAATATTGTAATTATCCTCAACTTACCACCACCTACATCAGTCACACAACTCAGATCCGTTCTAGGCCATACATGCTACTACCAGACATTTATAAGAGGATATGCAACCATCACTGTTCCTATGGAGAAACTGGTGAAGAAAGAAACAAAGTTCCAATGGAAAATAGAATGCCAGGGAAGCCTGGATAAATTGAAGACTACAATGGCCACCATGCCAATACTTGTATTCCTGGACTGGAAGAAGGAATTACATGTGCATGTTAACACGTCATCTGTCATGCTTGGCATAGTTCTGATGCAACCAGGAGAGGGTGTCCTCAACCATCCTATTTCTTTCACAAGTAGGAAACTATCAATAGCAAAAAATGACTACAAACCAAAATAAAGAGAAGGACTTGCTATGGTCTATGCACTTCAAAAAATTTGACACTATTTGTTGGGTGGACATTTTCAGATGTACACTGACCATACAGCATGGAAATACCTAGTCAACAAGCCAGTGTTGGGGGGGGAGATCTGTAGATGGATTCTGCTATTACAAGAGTTTGATTTTGAGGTCTTTGTTAAACCAAGCCGACTAAATGTTGGACTAGACCACCTATCAAGGATAGAGACTGGTGAAGAGAGAACCAGCTTGGAAGATAATTTTCCCGATGCACAACTATTTGTGATCCACATGATCGATGACCAGAATCATGAGTTTAATGCCATCATCCACTTTCTGAGGACAAGATATGCACCTGAAGGAATGAAAACTAACTAGAAGAAACAATTGGTTGTCAGAGTTGTTGAGTATACATTAATCGCGGGACATCTATATAATCTGGATGCAGATGACGTACTGCGTTGTTGTGTCTTTGACCATGAATGAACTTGGGTTATGAGTGAAGCACATGCTCGTATCACAAGAGGAAACTACGCATGGAAAGCGATAGTATGCAAAATATTACAGGACGGATTATGGTGGCCAACCATACACATGGATACTAAAAGCTTCTGCAAGTGTTCTGATATTTTCCAAAGGACAAGAAAACCATCATGCCATGACGAGATGCCACTTGTGGCACAAATAACCCTTCAATAATTTGACAAGTGGGCAGTTGATTTTGTTGGACCAATCAGCCTCCCAGGGAAGAGAACTGGTGTGCATTACATAATCACTGCGATAGATTACTTGACCAGATGGGCTGAAGCTACGCCTGTTAAAGATTGTACTGCTATGACCGCGGCCAAGTTTCTATTCGAAGACGCCATCACCCGATTTGGTTGTCCAAATATACTACTAAGTTACCAAGGTATGCATTTTGTTAACAAATTAATTACTGATATGACTGTATAATTTTATATCTAGCATAAGAAGACGAATTCCTATTACCCTCAGGTGAATGGAACGGTTGAGGCTCTTAATAAGATTTTGGAGAATGCATTGACCAAGGTATGCAATGTGTGTTGAGATAACTGGGATTAGGAAATATCAGCTGTTCTATGGGAATATTGCACAACTTGCCAACAACTCATAGGGAACACCCCATTTAGACTAGTATATTGATAAGAATTTGTTGTGCCAATGGAGTACATTGTACCAAGTTGGAGAACCATTGCATTGACGGAGATGACTGATTGAGATGTTATCATGTAGAGCCTGACACAGCTCATACAAATGGAAGAAGAATGCTTCGTTGTAGGATTCCATCATACAATTGAGAAGCAACAACAAAAAGCATGGCATGATCACAACATTTGAGTTAATCCTTTCGAATTCAAAGGACTTGTGTTGCTGTATGACAACAAATTTTTTAAATACCCAAGCAAGTTAAAGACACATTGGCTAGGGACATATGTGGTCTCGCACATCACTAACATGGGTGTATTAAAACTGCAGAAGCTAGACGGTACCTATGTCGTGGGTATGGTGAACGACAATCGCCTGAAACCGTAATACGACAATCACAACATCTTCCGTTAAAATCGCGCTGTGTGACTGGAAAAAAAATGGGGAAGAAGGTCCAAAAGATGTAAAAATTTCTTTGTCAGACATCAATGATGGAACAAGTGCAACGTTTAGGAGAAGGGAGGCACAATGCATGAAAAAGCAAAAATGTTGAAAGTACTGCAAAAAGCAGAAATCACAGGCTAGTCAGCATTAAAGTGCATATATCCAGCGAAGATTTAGGAGGCCATGAAAGCTAAGTGTCATTAATTTGATGAGATATGAGGAGAATGACGGTGTTCTATAAGGTCACATCCAATAGATCCACCATAACTATTCTGATAGAAATAGTTCAGCACTCCAGTTAATGACTTAATGAATGGATGCGGTAGTTGAGAAACCCATGTGATGGATTAGACATTAATTGACCATTGCATGATGACTACATGACATGGTGACGGGTATAAGTGCAAGGATTTTCCAGAAAGCATTCTTTTTACGACCAGAGAGAAATATCGATAGAACCAAAGCTGGGTGACTGTAGATCCGAACCCTATCATCCCTATTAAAGTAAGCCAGTAAGCCATCCCTAGCGACAGTAAGCCATCAGACGCAACTATTATCTCCGGTTTCCCATTTGAAGAAGATATTCCATCACCTGAGATACAACAATCGCACCATGAATCAGAGAATGATCAAATGGCGAGAACACAGAAATAATCTCCTAATGTGGTCAATTATACTACAATTTAGAGACCGATATCACGTGTTGTGCCTACCCCATCTCAGTGACCACCTGTTATGGAGCTGAGACATGCCGGCAAGAAAGCAGTTGGAGGACCATTCGGACTCCCACAGATGAGGAAACACAAGAATACTACCGATCCTATTGATGCCTAAAGTAAAATCCCCTTAGAAGAGAACCAAGAGGACCAACAGGAGGATGAATACATGGAAGAAGACTCACCATCATGCAGAGGGATGGGTGTAGAGGAAGCTGATTAGAATTTCCCACACTATGTTTGGCCAAGGAGAGTCAATGCACAGAAGGTGACACTCCCAAAGAAGGCAGTTACCACTTTAGTAGTGCCACGACTCCCTGATAATGTCCCCCTTTTGATGGACTGTTAGTTTTTAACATTACGCTAGCATTATTAGGATATTTAACTGAGAGAATAACAAGTACATCAATCAAACACAAGAGACAATGAACATAGTGTTTTTCCTCGGGGAAACCATAAAGGAGAAAACCCCACAACTTCCTCAGAGATAGAATTAGCACCAAAATAGTAAAATCCCCAAAACAGTAAGCGATCTCCCAATAGTAGTAATCTTCTTCTTGACTAGCCCCAGTGTCTTCTCCTTCCTCAACTATGCGCTACACTTCAGTGTGTATGACCTGTGTGATAAATAGAGACTCCAGTTCTCTATTTATACTAATCTTGACATGACTAAAACCATACTAGGGCCGACCTTTACTAGGAGAATCTAATAACCCTAGTGCCCTGGAACTACGGGGACTTTAACACTTAGACAATTGGAGGGTTACCCACCATGACTTGACATGACTTGTTTACATCATTGATCCTCCCGATTGGAACATCGGGGCATGACAACATGACTCAAATACATAATAGATACATCCCAAAATAAACATCAGGTTACAATACATAAGATACATAGATGAATACATTCCAAAGTTACAAATACATCAACATTCCCTCTTAACTAGGAAGGTATTCTTTCAACACAATTTTCAGCACTGGTCTTCTTCTCTGTATCAATTGGCTCATCTCATCATCTGCATATCTGGTATTCTTGAGTCTTCAAGTCATCTTCGTCTTCAATTCATTGGATCTGGATCATCTCTCTATCTGGATCATCATGGGACATCATATCTAGATCTGGATCATCACTCGATCTAGATTATCATGAGGCATCATCTCTGGATCTGGATCATCATGGGACATCATCTCTGGATATGGATCATCATGAGGCATCATTTGTGGATCTAGATCATCACTCGATTTGGATCATTATGAGGAATCATCATTGGGTCTGGATCATCACTCAATCTAGATCATCACTGGATCTTGATCATCACTCGATCTGGATCATCACTACTAGATCATCATCACTGGATCTCGATCATCACTGGTGCTATCTCATGATTCTTCTTGTCACAGGAAGTTCTACAGAGCCAGGCATTTTTCATGCTGGTTGTAGGCCTAGCCTCCATGTAGGTCTTCTCCAGCACTTACATCTGACCTACTCGTCAGAAGGGACCAGCACTCACATTCACCAGCATGATAGGACACAACTACTATCATTTGTGAAAGGGATTTAGCACTTACATCTGACCTACTCATTAGAAGGGAACAACACTCACATTCACCAGCATGATAGGACACAACTACTATCATCTACGAAAGGGATTCAACACTTACATCTAGCCTAGTCATCAGAAGGGCACAGTATTCACATCCATCCAGGCTGGAGCACATCCTACTCACAATGATGGAAGAGTTGTGCACTTCCATCCAGGCCGAAACCACATCCTGCTCACAATGATGAAAGAACTTTGTTCATTCATCCAGGCTAGAACCACATCTTCCTCACAATGATGGAAGATTTCCTCACTTTCATCTAGGATGGAACCACATCCTGCTCACAATGATGGAAGAAATCTATTCTTCCACCCAGGCCGGAACCACATCCTACTCACAATGATGAAAGACTCTCATCCAGGCGGGAACACATCCTGCTCACAATGATGAAAGGTCTTTCACTCACATATGATCTTGTAGGAACCAATCCTCCAGTCATATCAGAATGGCCCCCAGTCCTCCTTGACTGAGCTACTTGGTAACTGACCAGGTGCCTCCATTCTCCTAGAGAATGGAAGTTGCCATTACATCCGACCTACTCATCGGAATGGAAAACACTCACATCTGACATGGAAGGAACTTAATCCTTTAGCCATGATAGAATGGTTCATCCCTTACATCTGATCAAGTGGGAACACATCCCTATATCACATCAAAATGGCTACTCATTCCTAGAATGAGTGTTCCTGGTACCTCACCAGGCAGCTCCATTCAAAGAATGGCAATTACCCTTACATTTGTCCTACTCGACAGAATGGCCAGCACTCATATCTGACATGGAAGGAAGAAATCCTCTCACCATGATAGAATGGATTAGCCCTTATATCTGACCTACTCATCAGAATGGCTATGTATCTCAACACTCATATCTGACATGGAAGGAACCAATCCTCTCACCATGACAGAATGGCTCAGCCCTTACATCTGACCATGGAAGGAACCAACCCTCTCACCATGTCAGAATGGCTATGGGTCGTATCACTTTCTCTTGGAGTAAAACTTGATCTGGAGAACGCCAAGCTTCTCCCTGAAGTACTCGAACTTCAGCCTACCCAATGGCTTTGTCAATACATTGGCTATCTGTTCCTCCGTCACAACATACTGGAGCTTCACTGCTCCTCTCTGCACCATATCCCTGATATAGTGATACTTAATCTCGATATGCTTCGACTTGTCATGGAACACTGGATTCGATGACCATTTTATGCAACTCTAGTTGTCACAATGTATACAAGTAGCATCCAACTGGAGATCAAATATATCAGACAGTAGCTTCCACAGCCATACTACCTCACAACTAGCTGAACAAGCTACGACATACTCTGCTTCAGCTGTACTCAGTGCCACACAATATTGCTTCCTTCTAAACCAAGAGATCCCACCTAATCCCATACTGAAGCAACACCCTGAAGTACTCCTCCTATCAATGGCACTGCCTGCCCAATCTTAATCAACATAACCTTCTAGATTAATCTTTTGATTCACATCGTAATTGAGCCCATAATCAATTGTACCCTTCAGGTACCTCGGAATATGCTTTGCAGCAGTCAAGTGAACATGTCTTGGATCTGTCAAAAACTGGCTCAAAGTGTTCATGGCAAAGCAAATATCTGGTCTTGTGTTCATCAGGTACATCAATGACCCAATCATCTAATGATACATCATAGAATCAGCCAATTCTAATGAAGCATTACTCAATAGCTTCAGGTTTGATGCCATAGGTGTGGCTATAGCCTTGCAGTCCATCATCCCAAACCTCTTTAGGATTTCTACTGCATACTTCCCTTGTCCAAGGAAGATTCCATCTGCACTCTACCACACCTCCATACCTAGAAAGTAATGCATCATCCCCAAGTCCTTCATTTTGAACTCAGCAGCAAGATTTCTCTTTGTATCATCAATCAACCCATCTATACCTGTCACAAATAGATCATCTACATATAGTAGAAGCATCATTGGGTTTCCATCTTCAACCTTGTAGTAAAGGTTGGAATCTTCTTTACTCTTGGTAAAGCCCAAACTGGATAGAAAGCTATTAATTCTACCATACCAGGTCCTGACCGTACAGGGATTTCTTCAATCTACATACATGAGACTCTCTATCATGTGTCTCAAAACCAAGTGGTTGTTCTACATACACTTCCTCTTCTACTACACCATTCAAGAAGGTAGCCTTGACATCCATCTAGTGTATCTTCCATTTCATTACTGCAGCCAGAGCAAGTACTGATCTGATGGAAGTGTATCTGGATATAGGTGAAAAGGTTTCTTCATAGTCTATTCCTTCTTTCTTAGAGAAACCCCGAGCTACAAATCTTGCCTTATACTTTCAATGCTACCGTCTGCAACATGCTTGATCTTGTAGATCCATTTGGAAGTTACAACTGACTTCCCTTCTGGTCTTGGGACAACATCCCAAACATCATTCTTCATTATTGATTGATATTCTTTGATCATAGCATCCTTCCATTCTTTCTATTATGCTGCTACTTCATAACTGGAAGGTTCTTTATCAATGAAATCACATAGTAAAGCTACATACCTGGAGTAGGATCTGGTCCTCTTTCTTTCTCTGTGATTCTCTTCTGGAGCCCCATATCTTTCTGCACCTTGGATGAGTTCTCATACCCAAGTAGGTTTCCTCTTATGAGGATTCTTCTCGAGAGGTGGATCTACAGGTCTTTGTGGTTCCTCGAAATCTCGATCTTTTTCTTGAGCTTCTTCATTCATGGTTGTATCAGGAATTCTGGGTACTTCTGCTTCTGCTTCTTCAGGTTCTTCAGCAGGTCTCTTTCTAGATTTGTTGTAAGCTATGTCTTCATCAAATGTCACATCCCTGCTGATGTCAATATTCTTGTATCCTGGGAAATAGATTCTGTAAGCCTTCGAGCTTTCAGAGTATCCCACAAATATGCCCTTCTTTCCTGAAGGATCTAATTTTGTTCTCTTCTCTTTTGGAATGTGTATGTACACAGGACAGCCGAATATTCTGAGATGGATGACTTCTGGTTTCTTTCCAGAGAAGAATTCTTCAGGAGTCTTGTTCTTGAGTACTCTATGTGGAGTACGGTTATGAACATACACCGTTGTTTTGGCAGCTTCAGCCCAAATATGCATAGGAAGATCTTGATCATGAAGCATAGCTCTTGCAGCTTCCATGATAGTTATATTCTTCCGTTCTACAATCCCATTCTATTGTGGATTATAAGGAGTGGAAAACTCCCTCTTAATCCTTGATTCTTTACATAGTTCTTTGAATTCATTCGAAGTGAATTCTCCACCATTATCTGATGGAATGGTTTTGATCTTCTTTTCAGTATGGTTCTCAATCAAGGCTTTGAATTCCTTGAATTTACTGAATACTTCGTATTTTTTCTTCATGAAGTAAACCCATGTCTTTCTAGAAAAATAATCAATAAAAGAAACATAGTATGCATACCTGCTCAGTGAGTTTGATGACATAGGACCGCATACATCGGAGTGGATGATTTCTAGTATGCCTTTGGCTTTGATTTCACTATTGGGAAATGTCTTCTTTGTATTCTTTCCTTTCACACATCCTTTGCAGACACCATCATGTTTGGCTTGAAATTCTGGAAGACCTTCAATAGTTTTGCTTGCAATAGGTAGTGCTCTGTAATGCACATGTGCAAGCCTTCTATGCCAAAGTTCACTTGGATCTATTGTGTCATGGACCAAGGCTTGTTCTGGATGGCCCTTCAATTTGTACAAGCCTCCTTCTTGTTCTCCAATCACCAATGCATCATCGATAGTATTTCCTTTTGGCCACATAATTACTTGACCATATATGAATGCAACCCACATCCTTTGGCATCCAATGCTGATATGGAGAGAAGGTTCTTCTTGAGTCCTAGCACAAACAATACTTCTTTCATTGTTAGATACTTACCAGAGTCTAGTTTGTATCAAGATTCCCCACTACCTTTTATTGGATATTGGTAGTCATCTCCTAGCTTCACGTTGTGAGGTGATTCATGTTCTGACAGTCTTACAAAGGATTCCTTGAATCCCGTCATATGTTTGGAATCCCCAATGTCTATAAGCCAATCATCACTGCCATGAGTAATGTTACCTGTGAGAGCGAAGATCATAACATATTCATCCTCGCTTGAATAATCTTCACTTTCATATCTGGATCTCTTCTTGGATGGTTCATCATCCTCTGCAGCATGAGCATGATGTCTTCTTTTGTTCCCCCTTTTCTTATGAGAGTGATTCTTTCCCTTAGGATAGTCTTTTGCAAAGTTCCCTATCTCATCACATGTATAACATCTTATTCTAGATAGATCCTTTCTATTGTTATCTCTGTGATGAGGATTCTTACCTTTGAAGTGATGATGTCTTCTTCTGCTTCTCTTGGAGTGAACTGTGAGAGCTTGGTATTCACTTCCCATCTTCTCTTCTCGAGCTTCTATTCGTGCTTATTCTTGAGAACATTCTTCCCATAGTTTGCTGAATTTGACTAACTTCTTTCTAGCACAGATTACTTGAATGAAAGAATCCCATGAACTAGGAAGGCCATTCAAAGTAGTCATCACAATCTCTACATTTTCCACTTCTTCATCAACAACTTCTAATTGTTCCTTGATCTGGGAGACCCTTGTGAAGTAAGTATGGATAGTTTCTGCATTCTAAATCTTCACATTCTTTAGTTTATTCCTCAGAGTCATCTTCCAGCTTATGTTCTTTCCTTCAAATAAATTGGTTAGGGCATCAAACATAGCTTTAGGTGTCTTAAGAGAGGACACCTATGGGATAAGGTGATCATTGATAGAATCAGCAATGATCCTCTTTTCCATAACCATATTCTTATTATGTAAGGCATTTTCCTCATCTCCCTCTAGAACTAGAACCTCCTCATGAATGTAGGAGTCTAATTCATTCTCTTCCAGGACCAGGGAGATCCTATACTTCTAGGCTCGGAATCTATCAACTCCCTCAATCTTTTCATCGAGCTTGGTATGATGAGACATATTTAAAATGAGAATCTCAAATGGAAATACAAGATATCTTATATCTTACCAGGTCAAAATGTCAGATCTGAGACTTGAGCTGAAATCCTGTAGAGTTGGTTCAGGAGTAAATTAGGGATTTTATTTTTTGGAGTTCTGTCCACCCAAATGCCTTGAAATTTGTCCCTAACTTTGATTTTGGGGAGGAGATTAATCCAGGCCTAGGCTCAATGAAAAATTCCTCTTTTGTAAACAGCCCTAATTTTCGACAGCAGTGACAGGTCCAAAACTGAAAAACCTCAGAATTGGATTATGCTTCGACAGAAAGATGCGCCCTAAGGAGGAGAGTTGTTCAACCTTAATTTTGCTGAAAATATATGGAGGAAGATCCACAAACTAGGAATCCCTAGTTTCTGTAGCTACATAGTGTCTTCTTCTCAGGTTAGCTCTGATACCATGTTAGTTTTTCTACATTAAGCTAGAATTATTAGGATATTTAGCTGAGAGAATAACAAGTACAACAATCAAACACAAGAGACAATTAACACAGTGTATTTCCTTGGGGAAACCATAAAGGAGAAAACCTCTCAACTTCCTCAGAGATAGAATCAGCACCAAAACAGTAAAAGCCCCAAAATAGTAAGTGATAGGTCCAAAACTGAAAACCTCAGAATTGGATTGTGCTTCGACAGAAAGATGCGCCCTAAGGAGGAGAGTTGTTCCACCTTACTTTTGATGAAAATATGTGGAGGAATATCCACAAATTAGGAAGCCCTAGTTTCTGCAGCTGCATAGTGTCTTCTTCTCAGGTTATCTCTGATACCATGTTAGTTTTTCAACATTAAGCTAGCATTATTAGGATCTTTAACTGAGAGAATAACAAGTATAGCAATCAAACACAAGAGACAGTTAACACTGTGTTTTTCCTCAGGGAAACCATAAAGGATAAAACCCCGCAAATTCCTTAGAGATATAATCAGCAACAAAACAGTAAAAGCCCCAAAACAGTAAGTGATCTCCGAACATCAATAATCTTCTTCTTGACTAGCCCCAATTTCTTCTCCTTCCTCAACTATGCGCTACACTTGAGTGTGTATGACTTGTGTGATAAATAGAGACTCCAGTTCTCTATTTATACTAATCCTAACATGACTAAAACCCTAATAGGGACGACCTCTACTAGGAGAGTCTAATAACCCTAGTGCCCCAGAACTGCGGGGATTTTAACACTTAGACAATCAGAGGGTTAACCACCATGACTTGACATGACCTATTTACATTATTGATCCTCCCGATCGAAACATCGAGGCATGATAGCATGACTCAAATACATAATAGATACATCCTAGAATAAACATCGAGTTACAATACATAAGATACAAAGATGAATACATTCCGAAGTTACAAATACATCAACATGGACATCATGCCCAAGTTGTCCAAGCTGAAATTAGAATACTTCAACACTCAACTATAGGAAGGACTAAATAGAGCAGACTTCCTGATCCAACACCAGCCTGACCGAAGTCAAGCACAAGTGCTTAGGCCGATGCAGTGGACCGAGGGATTTGGTTGGGAAGGTTTGATTAACCTATTGTTTCTGCCCCATTTTGGCCCACATACGTGAAGCAACTACTGGTCTTCTTTCACAGAGGATTCCTATGGCTTGATTGACCATACTCGGTTGACGGCAGGCTGATCTCCTCGATCACGGGCCTCCCAAATCAAGGTGACGATCCTGCACCTTACTTGTCTAGGAAAGACACCACCCATATCAAACAAAAACACAACTTGCGATGCACAAAGAGGGGCTTCCCAATTCAGCAGATTGAGGACAGAAGTGTGATATTTGTTGCACATATATTATCATGTAAGTTGTTACATAAGATACGACCCAATCAGTGTTCGATCATGATGGTTGAACTTGCAGAACTATGTGCACTGGGTGGAGAATTAAATTGGTCATGATACTTGCTCAATGAGTTGATCGATGATGCTGCACAAGCCCAACATGAGCCCACTTACAAATTCCATTACTCATGGATGCCTATTTTGATTTCATTGACTCTGTGGGCCAAACTGCCTGACTATGTGTAGATGGATGTCTCATTCCCTTGCCATGGTGCAAGGTATCAGAACCTGTGGGAAGAACTATGCAAGGACCTACTAAAGGAAAAAGAATAATAAATTTAGGGGTTCTTCGACCTTCTTGCTGAGAAGGAACATGAAATATTGGAACATGAGCAGAATCCCCTCATGCTAGCGGAGACAATAAAGAGTGCCATTGTATAGTTCCCACCTGAATTAGGCCAAGAGGATAGAAAATATCATGCAAGAGCTTCAACCGTAGGTGCAAGAACTACAAGCCAGACAGGTGCCAAGTAGATCTCCTAAGGATCTTGGAGTGCGAAGAAAAGAAGCATCTGAGGCTACTATAAAAATAAAACAAGGAGAAACAACATACGTTAAGGAACTAGAAGACATTTCCATGATATGGGAAGCGGTTATGGAGGATATTACTGTTGAAAACATAAGAGAAAATAGGCATGCAGTTGAAGAGAAAATCACTGCAAAGAAAGAAGATATGAAGAAGCTGGCCTTCCAAGAGAAGGTGGCCAAGATGACTAAAATCAAGCGGTTACAGTAGGAGGTCCAGGCTCTTAAAGATAGAGAGAAGGATAGGGAAGCAGAAGTTGAAGTGAACCAGTCAGAAGCATCGCACATCACCAGCATTATTGAATTGCTGAAGGAAAAACTTGAGACTATCGCACAGTCAACAGACATAGGTCCTTTGAAACATATCAGTACTGACCGAGTAGAGAAATTGGCAGTGCAAGAAGAAGACATGTCAAATGAAGTTGTGGGGGTTCAAGGGATGGTGAAATAATTTCAGAACAAGGTTGTTCCTATGGCACAATCAGCGCCAGAGTCATAAAATTTTGCAGAAAGAACAGTAAGTTTTGCGACTGCAAGTTTTGAGGACAAGTCCATTTTTGCTAGAGGCTTGGGATGAGCCACATGTGATTTTTTAGGGCCTATTGGGCTAGGAAAGAAGCATAAGAAATAAGTTCACATACAAGAAAAGGTATGTCATGCATGCAACATGAAGGAAGAAAGGTCATGAAGGAAGAAAAGGGACCATTGTAGGTGGAATAAAGATGCACGCGATGGAGGAAAGGAAAGCGTATAGGCGTATAAGTGATAACAGCTGAAAAAAATAGCTGAAGATCATGGTTGTTAAAGAAGGAATAAGCCTAAGGCCACACACATATGAAATAATATTTATAATTCAGGCTGATAGTGCCTTGTGTTAGTCCATGAAAACCTATTTTGGCGGCTTATCATGACCTGTAATTGATAAGCAGTATGTAGTCGACCTTGTGTGGTCTGATAGAATATATAAATAAGAAGAACCCATTCGGTATAAGGGTTGTTTATTTTTCATGGTCGTTGTTGTCATTCTTTTTGTTGTTCATTCACCAATTTACTCAGTTTTGTTAAGAAAGTAGGGTAGAAGTGAAGAATACTTAGAGAAGAGTCTAGCAGTAGTAGAAGGCTGTTGATCCATGGATCTTATAGCTATGTGTACAGACTGCTAAGAGTACAAGGAATCTGTAGCTGAGTGCGTAGAAGGTAGATAGAAGAGTCGATCAATGCTGTGTGCGGATTAGTAGAAGTAGAAAGGAAGAATAAACCAAAGAGCATGAGAGAGAGAAGTTTGATTCATAAGGAGATATCATAAGATCAATCTGCAAGTCATAGACTACAAGGTGCTATATCCATTTCTCATTCCATATGAAAAGCGACTTTGTGGTTTTTCCTAGATGGGTTTCCATGTTATTCTTTGTGTTTAAATTGTTGATTGATGTTGTATGTGTTGATGTGAATGGTTGTTATCTTCTTACTATATGATGATGAGCTATTTTTGAATGCCTAGTACCATATTGTTAACTAATGAATGAATAATTGATAACGAATTGTTGGAATGCGCAAGCAAGCTGTAGTTCATTCCTTAAACTCAAATATAAGTTGCAAGTGGCCTACTAGTTTAAAGGATCAGCTGCGTCGCACAAGTTGCACTAGTTGTTAACGTTAAATACCACGTTGTGTTGCATGCGCTGACATACAGTTGTGCTCAGTTGCATAGGAACCATCCAACTATCTAAGTTTCCCTCATCGAGCACCTTGGTCACACACCATGGGACTATAATCCCTTGCCAACTACAAAAACATGGTTTTGGAATTTACCCATTAGATATATCGGGTGATTATGCGCCTTCCTTGTAGGTGTTTCCAATGGAGTCACTCTGTCAAGACGATGTATTGTGGTTTGTTGTTGGTATTGTGGTGATGTTGAATCATGGATCAAGACAGGAAGGTGATAGAAGCCAACACCCCATACTCCTACCTCCCACATCTCCCTCCCTCTCTCTCTCTCTCTCTCTCTCTCTCTCTCTCTCTCTCTCTCTCTCTCTCTATATATATATATATATATATATATACATATAACCATCATGCTCCTCATTCCCTATCCATACTCTCTCTCTCTCTCTCTCTCTCTCTCTCTCTCCACACCCACACCTTCCTCAAGTATATCCCAATTATATCTAAAATACATTATCTCCCAAAGTCCCTAACCTTCCTCATCTCTATCTCTTTCTCTCCCCCAACCCCCAACCTCCGCCTCACCCTAATAAACCCCTCTTAATCTCTCTCTCTCTCTCTCTCTCTCTCTCTATGCTTCCTCATTCCCCTAACCTTATTAAACAACTCTCTCTCACACTCTCTCTCAACTACTCCTCAAAATAACCCTAACCCCCACCCCTTTCTCTCTTCTCCAACTCTCTAACATCCGTTCTCTCTCCCTTTCTCAATCTCTCTTTACCCTTATAATCTCTCTCCATATCTCTCTCCCTCTCTCTCTCTCTCCCCTCCAACCCTAAGCTCCCCCTCTCTTTAGTTTTCTTCTAATAACCCTCCCCCTACCACTAAATTCCATCTCCCTCTCTCTACCCCATGTACTTCCCCTTCTCTTTAAATTCCATCATCCTACCCAAACCTGCATCCTTCTCATTCTCTCCCAATATAAATCTCTCTCTAATTCTCTCCCCAATACCAATCTCTGTTTATTCGTAACCCTTAATCCTCGAGACCTTTATATATTTCTTTTCCCCAAAAACCTCACTCACTAATACCCAATAATCACCCCATGCCTCTCTCTCTCCACACCCCTACTCATCAATTATACCCCTCTTCTCTATAAATAACCTACTCCTAAAACCCATCACCCTCCTAATGTCTATATCTTTCCCTCTCCCAACACCTCACCTATGTCTCTCTCTTAACACCCTATTAATGTATCCCCACTCTCTTTGTAGCACACACACATACACACTCAGTCACCCGCAACTCCAAACACCACCATTAACCCCTCTTATCCTCCTCTATCTCTCCCTCATACTCCCCCTAATCCTTACTAACCTCCTATCTCACTCCACTCCCTCTCCACCCCCTCTCTCTCCCCTACTCTTACCACTAACCACACCCTCATGTGATCTATCTCTATCAACCCCCTATCAATAAGTTTCCCCTCTCTTTATGTATCCCCTAATACCTTTCCCTTCTACAACTTATTACCCCTCCACCATATCTCTCCTTCTATACCCTAACCTCCCTACCCACCTCTCTCTCTCTCTCTC
>LPNX010535294.1:107677-161361 GCA_001517045.1 Pseudotsuga menziesii
TTACTCTCTCAACCGCTAACACCCACACTCCTCATCCCCATATCCCTACCACCCCACTCCCTCTCTCCCTTCCCCCAATAACCCACTACTCACACCCTATACTGTTCAAGATAAAGCACCCTTGTAACCTAGGGTATGGGGTTACCAACTTACTACTAACTTGCAGACAATCATCTTTTCATAAGGAATGGAAAGAGAATATGAATAAAATATTGACTTACCCGATTAACGACGGTAGTTCCAAAATTGATCTTCTCTTGCTCCACTTCTCTCCAAAGCTTCTAGGGATGTACTTCTCCACTTGCAAAGAGAAAATCCTTAAAGTAATATCTCATGCATATATATATTAGAGGTTAGATGAAAACCATATAGATAACATAATCAAACATATTCATTAAATCAATATACATGAAATAAACTCAATACAAGATTGGAAGAAGAATTCTCTTTTTTAACAAACGGTGAATAAGATAAGAGTACAACCCAGCATCTAACACAAGGAATCCTCTACAACCAAAGGACTCTGAGTTTTGCTGCTCCAAGACTCTGAAGATATACCACTAGCATAACTTTTCTCTCCAAAATTCATTATTAGCCCCCACCCCAAGGCCTCTATTTATACTTTGGGAAATAGAGTGGTTTCGAATGTTGGGATGGTTGAGATGGTTGGGATAGTTATGTATTAGGCCCCAACTAATCTCATCTAATCTTGATTTATATTTTTTAATTTCGAATTAAGGTATACGCGGGTATTAATATAGGAAACTCGCGTATGACACATGAGTTCATCAAAGGAACCTCGTGTATGCAAGTATATGTGGGTTGGAATGTAAATACTCACATATGATATGCAAGTTTCAATGCATAAAGTCATGTATGCAACCAAAAACTCATAATAAAAATATACAAGTCTGGTTTGAGGATAATGCATCAAAATTCATGCCCATCTATAGTGTTTTGGCCACTTCAATCCAAATTTTCCTTTTGTGTACCAACATGAGGAATGTTGCTACTTGGATGGAGAAGTGCCATTTTGGCTGATAACAGATTCCCCCTAATGTGTAAGGTCAGAGGGAAGCGACGACTGAAATACATTATAATCATTATCTTGGAGAACTCAGAAGTCAAATGAAGCAGAGGAAGTACCTGAAACAAATACATATCAAATGTCATATACAAAATCATATTTGAGGATGCCACGTTCAATATACTGGAACACTAGCTCCTTTACAATATTTGAGTACATCATATGATACGGGTACAAGACCACGTATATTACAAAGGTGGATTGAATCCACAATATACAATCATGATGAGTCTTCAAAAATCCAGAAGCTGTGTAAGTGAACATAACACAACCTTTCACAACTTAGTTTATAGATGTGAAACTAAGGTCTTCATCAAAATCCAAAGGAACCAGTACAATATAGGCCATGTGAATAGAGGTGTCAAATTCAAACATGGAAATGATTCAGCAGATTGCCAATCAACAGGTGACAATTGTTAACTGAAGCAAAGGAATTGACCAATGATGAAAGTGAATCCTAGGGTACCATCATCAAAACTCTAGATCTTCGTCTTTAGGAAATACTGATGAGAAACAATGATGTGATGAGGAAGGAAATAGATCCTCCAACGGATCACAAGAGTGACTAGGAACTGGATAAAGGAAGATAAACACAAGTGATATCATATAATATAAAGATGGAATCAGGATAAGAAGCAAAAACAGGGATAAATCCTTAAATAGTGAGCACGACACAAAGATGACCCAAGGAAGATTTTAACTTTGCATATAGAAAAACTAGACTTATCTATCATGTAGGAGACATGATCAGATTCCCCAGGCATAAATGACAAGTGGAGGAGTAAGGAACTCAAAGTGATAGCTAGACTGAAAGTGTACACTGAGACATGAGTATCAAAAAGTTCAGAGAGTGCTATGTTCAAGGAGGACATGCTACCACCGACTGTAAGCCAAAGAGAAAAATTCTTCCTTATCTTTCTTGTTAAATTTTGATGAGTCTAGGAAAGTCAAATCAGCTCTCCCTTCATTTTTGACAAGCTTGAAGAGAAGAAGGAATAATTCTTGATAATGACACTTATTCATGGATTTTACGAGGTCGAACTAGTACATGCTCGCTTGGTGTTTTCATGTTTAGAGAGTCTGAAAAATCCAAAGAATACTCCAAGGGCATCCTTTTCTATCCAATTTAGTCTCCTAAAACCGAAAAAGTATAAAACATATCTCAGAAGAACTCTCTTAACTTTCGAACAAGAAAAGGTGAACCTTTTTCGTACTTAGTTAGGGAGGTCTGAAAAAGGTTGAATTACCACCTACCCAATGCTCCTTCAAGAGAAACTTATACCTTGAGTTTTACGAGTCTGAAGGAAAGCAAGATCACTCGGAAAGATCTATTTGAGTATGAGAAATGGGGCTTACAACAATAAACTTGATGTTTTGTTCTTGTTGTTTAACGAGCATGGCAAAGACATAAAGTACACTCAGAATCTTTTTCATGTTTAGGTCTAGAGCACAAAAAAGAGAAAACTAAGCTCATACCAGGTGGTACTTTTCCGTAAGTTTAGTCCCTCAGGTTCGAAAAAGTGATAAACCTATGCCTGAGAAAACTCTTCTTAATTCCGTAAAAAAGAGAGTGATCCTTTCTTGTATTATTCCACATGGTCCAAGAAAGAGATAACCTACCACCAATGTGGATTCCCATTCACATATTCTTAATGAGCCTGAATGAACAAGTTTAATAGGTAGTCAAGTCTATTTGGAGGAGTTATACCTAGTCCTGAAGAAACTCCATAAGGGTGGGGAGCCTTATAAAGGAGATAGCTTGTAAAAAGAGACCAAAATGAGGCTCAATTTGGCATGAAAAATAGCTAAGAAGGCTCCCCTAAACCTACGGCAAATGAAAAATGAGTACCATAAGATAATAAATGTGTTCTAAGATAGGGTACTCATGTTAGGAAATACCTATCCACGGAGAACAAGGAGATAGACAAGGTACTAATGGTTGGAATACCATAGTCTCTAGTCAAAGTAGTAATCCTAGGGGTAAAGCGAATTAAGTATAAATGAAAAATGCATATAAATGATCAAAATCCTACCCTATATGAGTGGAAAATGACTTTGAGTAACCTTGTACCTATTTCATTAGGTAAACATAACATGGCATTAGTTTGATTTTAATAAAAATTACAAACTATAGGTTAAAAGCCCACTTTTTGAAATAATTTCTATAAATAGTGAAAAAATAAAAATCAAATTCACCATTTGGCATGTTTACCCAATATAGAAAATTTTTACCTCTGCTTTCAATTGCTCACTGTGGTCAAACCATTAGACTATTTTCAAATACGCAAGTGCCAGGTCAATCAACTCTCCATGGTCTTTCATTTCATCCAAGCAAATTTTTTATTTTATGAAAAATTTGATGTTTTCAACCAGTTTAAAGATAGTCACATTGTATATGTGGGTATGCAATGTAGACAGTCGCATACACTCATTTTATACATGACTTGATTGAAAGCAACTCGTGTATGATATGCAACATGTCCAAAGGACAGTCGCGTATACTGCCGGACATAGGAAAAAAGTTATCTAAGGCCAAAATTAAAAAAATTTAAATGAATTTGATGGTTGAAAATGGCATTGTTAATAGGTTGAAACATGGTGTTGGAGTGGAGGGAGAGGGAGCATGAAGACATGGACCAAGATTCTCTTCAAAGTGCCCCCATGGTGCATGCATGGGGGCAAAGTGGGTTGCTTAAATTCTTTTGTACCTCACCTATGCGATCCAATGTCCACTTACTAGAGTTTTTTATAAACTACTGGGATCATGATCTGGGTGCATTTGAATTACAAGGTGAGATTCTAGAGATTACGCTGGAAGACATCTATTTCATATCTAGTTTGTCACACCAGGGAACTCCTGTGAACTTGCAAGGTACCGATAGGGGCAGTGACCTTCTAAGGGTTCAGAACTACATTCACACTTACTGTGTGCCTGGTACTCAAAAAAGGGGTACTTGCATCCCTATTGTTCATATTCGTGGATTTCTATTACAAGTGTTGGTAATCACAATAGTGAGGGTTGCAGTATCATCACCACTTCATCTTGCAACTTGAAACCAAATGAGAATTGTGGTGGAATGTCTACAGGGAGCCTTATTTGACTGGTGCTCGGGAGTAATCCCGATAATGAAGAAGCAACTCTATGACTACAAGAGAGGAGGACAAAAAAAGTTCAGTTATTCTAGCATATTGGTGGCCTTTTTATTTGAGAGAGTGCTTGGTCTCAATCCTATAGTACCTCTACCAATTTCCTCTCCCCGTCAGCCTAGACTGACTAAGTGGGGAGAAATGTTCCTTCGATAGGGAGGCAGTGGATCAGTTCAGAGTGTGTATGATGATGATTTCTACCTATGTGGGAATGATAGCTACTAGCACTAGAGCAGTTTCCATATGTTGGGTTGGATTTCTGGGGTGACAATGACCTTGTCCTCCCTCCTGGAGGAGCATAGGGAGCGTCAGGTATTTTGGTTTTTTAAGTTTTTAAATTTTTATGAATTTTAGTCATAAATAAATATACATATGTATAAGAGTTTTAATCCTTTAAATGTTTAAAAATGTAGATATTGGACCAATCCAACCTGTTGGGAATCCTCATATGTATGTGCAACTAGTGGAAGGAGAGGATCATTGTATGATTAGGGTTCTTGAGGGGAAGCTGTCCAGGATCACCCAAAGAGTACCTACTCTACATATTGAGAAAATCCATGTCATTATGTAGGAGTTAGTGGTTGGTATCCCACCTATCTGGATATGCCTTATGAGAATGGTAGCTAGAACAGTGCTTGTTTACATAGAGGCTATTGAGGCTGTTGTAGCTGAACAAGCTGAAGAAGCCTGAGAGCAGGATGACCAGGATGATTAGGGTGGGAAAGGTGGTCAGGATGACCAGGGTGGTCAATCTTAGACCTAGGAGAACTTTATGGATTATGATCCAAATTTTGTATATTTTTTGTATATTATACAGTTATGACTGGATCTGAGGATCAAAATCAACCTATCTATATGGATAGATATTCAAACACACACACACACACACACATATATATATATATTTGTCGGTTTATTTACATGTGTATTTCAATGTGTCTATTGTAAATTTGATGAAATATGTGTTAAATGCCAATCCAAGATATAATTCACATATGCATCAGTCAATGAATTTTGATTTCTTGGAATATGATTAAATAAAATAAAATAAAATTTCTTTCCAATAACCTAACTTGCATAAACTGACATAGTAGAATAGGGTTTCACACCTAATAAGCTCGATTGAGCTGGGAAAATACCAATTGAGAGTTAAGCCTAACTTCTATCTGGGTAATTCCTTGTGACAAGGAATCCCATAAAAGTTCAATGATGACCCTGTACTCGGCCACAGTATTGGTTGCAGGACCTAGGGAAGCGACTCCAAAAGTAAATAGTTGTCCCGAGGATGAGTATTTTCTGGTGTAAAGCTGACAAGGATGACAATGCTTCATGGCTTCCACACAATCTTTAAATATCGTGGAATAGAAATAACGTGCACGTAAGATCTTCTGGGCCGTTGCTAACCGAGATAAATGATCACCACACGCTCCACTATGGGCATCATTTATGACAATTTTGGCCTCTTAGTGGGTAAGACATTGACGCAAAATAGAGTCTACCCCTCTACAATATAAAGTATCTCCAATAGTGAGGTAGTTTTTTGTATGTAAGCGTAATTTTCACTATTCTTCCCGTGAAAAGGTTGCAAGGGAATTCAAAGTCTAGAGATAAACAAGTATATCTCCATACCAAGGGTCAAAGGTGGAAATAAAAAATATGTGTTCATCTGGGAATGAGTCTTCTTCAATGGCTACATCTTCCTCAATTGAAAATTCTGCAATGAGCTCCTCAAAAACTAAGGATATGGTGGATTTGGCAGATTGGAAATCTAAGTCAAACTCCTGGAAAATGACTATCTATTTGTTGAATTTTCCTCCAACTATAGATCGGGACAAAACATATTGGAAAGGATTAACATCCTCCAATATCGTCGTAGTCCTCAGTAAGATGTAGTGACGCAACCTTTGAACAACATACACAGTTGCTAATTCAAACTTTTCGACATGGGAATACCTAAGTTCAGGGCCAGCTAAAGCACGACTAAGAAAGTAGACGACATGCTCTTGGAGCTTATCATCCTCCTGGACTAGTACTACCCCTATGGTTGACTCAGATGCGGCCAGATATAATATAAAATCACAAGAGTAATCTGGCAGACGCAGTAATGGTGCTGATAACAAATCTTTCTTTAATGCCTTGAATGCAAGTTGTGTGATTTCATCCCATACAAATGGAGTGTCCTGCTTCAACAAGTGCATGAAACCTTTAGTGATCTTGGCATAATTCGTGATAAAATGTCGAAGGAAGTTGGACTTCCCTTGCAGGCTTTGAAGAAGCCTGATGGAATGAGGAGGAGGAAAATTTACTATGGCCTCAACTTTCAAAGGATCCACCTAAATACCTTTGTTAGAAACAATGAACCTAAGTATTCTACTTGAATCGGCATAGAAAACACACTTGTGGGGATTCAAGCAAATTTTGTAGTATCTGCATGATTTGAAGATTAAACAAAAGTGATCTGGGTGATTGATCTTGTTACAAGAATGTGCTGGAAGATCATCAAGGTAGGGTTTGACAATAGACTTAACGTCATGAAAGGAAAAATTCATTGCCTATTGAAAGCTAGCCCCTACATTTTTCAATCCAAAAGGAATTTTCTTGTATGCAAATGTACCACAAGGAAAGATGAAAGTTGTTTTATGTTGGTATTTCGATTTAATTTGAATCTGATTATATCCATAGAAACCATCCATAAACAAAAAGGCTTCAATACCCACACAAGCATCAATGATTTGATCTATGAATGGTGCGGGGTAGTTATCCTTAGGAAAGGCTTTGTTTAAATCATGAAATTCAGTACAAATGCATATCATCCCTTGCTTTTTGTCAACAGGAATAGGGTTGGATACCCATTTTGTCAAAGCTATCAGGTAAATGAAACCGACTTTCAACATTCTTTCAACTTCATCCTTAACAGCTGTCCTTTACGTGGATTGACAGGTCTAAGTTTTTGTCGAACTAGTTTGGCATTAGGATAGGTTTGGATTTCGTGTTCGACTATCGAAAGATCTATTCCTCGAATCTCGTCATATGACCAGGAAAACACGTCACATAATTCCTTAAAAAATGATGTATAGATATCAATCTCCTTCGGAGAGCATTTTTCACCGATATGTACATTTTCCACAACGTTTGGGTTTGCAGAGATGTTGATAGGAATAGTAACAGAATTGTTTTCCATATTCCCCTCAGCAAATATTCCCTCCTTAGGTAAGGGATTAATGGGTGTATCAGCATCACCTTCCAGTCTCATATGGAACTCTTGGTTTTCAATCCTACTTAACTTTGGAAGAAAATAGGATTGATGGTGAAGATCTTCATAGATCTTATCTCATTTGCACATAGCTTCTAGAATGGGTTCAGATGGAAAAACCATATCTAAGCAACCTTCAATATGTAAAGATTTCTTTGCCCAAGCAAGAAGATAGGCTTCTTCTAGCTCCTCTAAGACTATGAGAGGGACTAGAAGAGGATCAACAGTAGTATGAATGATAGCTTGGTAAGCTACTTCTGCTACCGATAAGGGAACTTTAGGTTCACGACAAGAAGGAAGAACCCAAGGGCCCATTCTATCAACAACCATTGCAATAGAATTCCCTACACTAGTAGAACTTAAGTAATTAATCAAAGTTGGAAAATCAAATGTGCCCATCAATGATGCATACATTCCAGCCCCTAATCTCTCTAAAGTAGGTTTAACTTGATCAACCAATGGAGCAGTGGACTCATTAGTTTCCATCTGGCCCTTTCGAGTAAAACTGAGTTGGTCTACAGTAACCAACTTCCCTTCGTGCGGAAACACTACTACCCAAAGAATGGCCGGTGCAATAGCGGACATGGAATAAGTCCAACTTCTCCCCAGAAGCAAGTTATAATCCAATGGTGCATCAATCACTTCTACCTCAATAGACAATGCCTTCCCTGCCAACTTTATTTCAAAAGCTGGTAGAATACCATGTGGATGAAATTACCTTTTGTCGAAAGTAGTAAGTAGGGTGTTCGATGGAACTAGCTCTAGAGATCCAAGAGCCTTCCAGCAATACAAGGACATGACACATGTGGAAGCACCATCATCGAAAACTGCCCTTCTAATGGTTTTTCTGCCATGGATGAGATCTATCAATAAGGCCACATGATATTGTAGGTGAATTTTTACTTCAGACAAATTAAACTTCATCATGAGGCTCAATAAATCTATACTACCTGTTTGTGTCAGAAACTGTTTCTAAGGCTAGGGAAACATGCCAACACAATCTCAAGAGTAAAACTCAATTCAAACTAGGGTTTAGGGTTTTGTTTATGTGTTTTTGGTTGTAAGTTTCAAAGACATACAGGGAATACATTTAGTGAATAAGCAACAACTTAATCAAACACAAATAACTGATAAAGATGCATGTATATAAGAAATATCCAACAAAAGACTGTATTGAAGTTCACACATAAAGGACAAGCATAACTAGAAAATACACATTAACCAGCAATGAAATTGTCATTCATGAAACTAAACAAGTTCAAACATGAAGCCAACACAGAACAAATGTAGGGGAAAGAGCCATATATTTCATAGTTTCATCAGTAAATGTATAAGAGAGTTACAGTACCAGTTCACTGAACAAGCCTGATAGTATATACAGCTAGCAGACCTCCTGATGCTCCAAAAATACAGAACCTTTACAATGACTTCCTAACTTTCCTAAATAGAAATCCTCCAAAATCAGTTAGGTTTCACTTTCTAACAGCTCCCATCGAATTACCAAGGAGGGTAAAGTCAAAAATAGTTTTTACAAAAATTACAAATTGCTAAAAATAGCAAACTCTTAACTAAAACAAACTATTCATCTTAAAAAACAGCTAACTACAAACTGCCTCAAAGCTCCTTCGCTGCCTCCACAAGAAGAGATATACCATCTAAACTTGAAGACTTCTTCTTTTCCCTTTTATGCTTCTTCTTCATGTCAGCTAACTTTTGTTGCAATTCTTTATTTTCCTGCTGCAAGTGATCAACAGTGTTCTCCAGCTCTGTAGTGTATCTGTCAGTGGCTGCTTTCCTTTTTAATAGTTCTCTAGATACTTCAGATAGCTATAAGAAATGCTGATGTACATCTTGCAGCTCCTCCACCAACCCCTTGTTGACCTTGAACAAACTGTCATTAGTCTCATGTAGCTGCTTCACCTGCTGTTTGTACTTCTGAATTCTTCCCTGTAAGCTTTCTTCATCACTAGGGTTTTCCAGTACATTTGGCTCCTGCATTAAAATATCTGAAAAATCAACCTGAACAACAGATTCTTCTATAATTCCTGCTTGCTTCAGTATGGCTTCATCCTCTTCATCCCATTCCTGCTTTTCAAGGGCATATGTCTTTGCTTTTGCTTCTTCCTGGTGTTTTATGATTTTATCTCTTATTTCAAATATTATCTCTGATAACTTAGGAGCAGGTTGACATGCTTCATTTGCACATGCTTCATTTGCTAACTGTGATTTTTCTGTACCTGCAGGTTGCGAAGAAGAAACAGGCTTAACATATGCCTTTCTTTTGCTTTTACTGTCCTGCTGAAAACTTTCTGTTCTTTCACTGGAAGAAGAATTGATTAACACTGCTTCTTGTCTGGAATCTAGTTTAGGGTTAAGCAATTTTTTCATGTTCCACCTCAGTTTGTTTGTAGGCCTGGTTCTAGGTTTTCTGCTTGCAGTGACACCTTTCTTCTTCTTTCTCTTATATTTTACTGATTTGGTCTTTGAAGTAGGAAAATCTTCAAATGCTTCTGTACTTGGTTCAGTCATGATAACCTGTTGTTCATCCTCCAACAGATAACCTTCATCTTCAGATATGATGGTAATGGGGCTCCTTGATTTAGTTTGTTATTCTTCTTTAAGAGTAGCAGCTTTCTCCATATCAACAATCAAACCAGGCTGTACCTCTTCACCTGCAAACAATGAGTATTTGGCTTTAGGATACTCTGAAACCACTTTGAACTGACTGTCCTCCTTTGCATGTTCTGATACTTGCTCTATCACCTTCTTGGATTTGATCTCATCCTTGCTTGTAGATGGGACTGAGTGACCTAGATTTTTGATCATCACCTTACCCTTGTCAGTTTGTCTTCTTGGTTGTTGGTCTTCTCTTTGAGGATGAATGTCAGACCAAAATAAAAAGAAATCCCAATTCCTTCCCTCATGCTGCAACACTGTAGTGATAATTAGTTTGATGAGGCCATGGTGAAACAGTGACTGTGAGGTGTGATCATCTTGTTCCTTTATTTTGCTTGAAATCTTCTGCAGGCTTTTTAAGAAAAAGAAAGGCAAATTCATTTTAGACACCCCTACTAAGTGCTGCAGGAACCTGAAGTGGTATTTAAAGAAAAAGGAGTATCTTCCTTCACAATTCACATAACTTTGAAGGATTCTTAAAGGCTCAATCCACTCCTTTCTAAAATTTTGAATGGGGATCCCTTTGCTCCAGTTAGGAATGACATTAGGAAATAAATATCTTTGGGGGTCAAATTCAAAAGGTGATTTTTTAAACCAGTGCTCTCCCTCATTTCTAATTTCAGTAGCTTGTGATATTAACTCCACAGTTAGCTTAAATTTCAGAGCATCCATCATGATCATATCTTCTTTGAGTCCTTTCGCAAATTTGCAGGACACCTGAGAATTAAAACCATCAATCTTCTTGAAAAAACTCAACCACCCTGCCTGTTGAAACATCTCTGCACAGTCTGGAAGCTTTTGAACCCAAGTTAGGTCTGAGGGATCAGCTCTGTTTATCTTTCCACTTTTTCCCATATTCTCCTTTCAGCTGATAGAAACAATCTAGCTTGAGGTTTCAGCAATGTTTTGAAACTAGTTTGTTGTTGTTTGACCTCCTTCTCACTCTGCTAGGTACTTCTGTACAGGCCTGCAATATCAACTTTCCCTTGTGTCCACCCTACAATTTGGTTCATGAATAAATACACTATGAGATCAGATCAAACCTTCAGGAAGACTGTGATAAGCACAATATAGATCTGCTCATACTTCGAACTACACCAACAAGCATAATGTTGAACTGTTAGGGTACATAAGCCAATCAAATTCTTGGTTTTAGGGTTTAGGAAAAACAGTGTACTATGTCTTCAAACAGAAATTCCATCCTTATTACAAACTGTTTTGAAACCTTCAAAATGGCACTGCAATGTCCAGAGTACTTAAATGCAGTGGAAAACTGTCAATAGATATGGATATTGTATATTAACGCTTCACTTAAATGCCTGCATCCAAAAGCATCAAGACAGCTTCACTTCAAACCCTAAAACTTCCAGTACTTCATATGTTCAAACACAACATCACCCATAAGCTCATCGAATCAAGTTGGACTGTCAGCATGAAAAGAAGGAACAAATACACCAGTGTTTGCAAAATCTTTATCCAAGCCACAAACTGTCACCAAATCCTGTACATTCAGCCTATATGTCCTGCAATCATTCGAGCATGGTTTTCCCAACAAAGTTTTCACACATCATGACAATTCCACAGTTTTGTAAACTACTCAAATATATAAACAAAACAACCTCTATGCATAACCAGCAAATCTATGAATTTTCTGAGTGCTATCTTCTGCAATTTCTAGTGCATTAGGTCTTGAGAAAAGACTCTTCAATCAACTCCTTACAAACACCATGCATCATCACCAGAGTATCAAATATATGGGAGGACTAATTATAAACATTCTTCCTTCAATCAATCACTAAACTCTACAGGCTGAATGCTTTAACTTCGAAGACTCTTTGCTACTCTGTTCCTTCAGGTTTTTGTAATGGCTCCTGGTGGCTATTTCAGTGGTGGAAATTTTGTCCTACAACATATCTTATCATCTCCTCCAAGAACATTCTTTTAAATCACCACGCAACCATAAAAACCCAAACCTTAGAGTTATAAGGGTTTTTTTAATGAGGTACCTACCAACTTCTCGACTGCTGGAGCTTAAGGCTTCTCTTTAAAGCAGCAACCGTCTCTCCTCATGTGCACAGGTGTCTCCAGGTCATCTCTTCAACCGTAAATGCAAGAATTAAGAAGCCCTAACTTTCTGCTAACGTTGCAAGTGCTGTCTTCCTTCACAGGAACATAATCCATTTTTTTAGCGTTTTGATTCTTCTGCACGAACTTGCCTTCCTATAAAAATTCATGTGGAACGAGAAATTTGACAATTTAAACCGATATTTGATGATTTGTCCAACTAATTCCACGTTTTTAGCAATGATGAACCCGTTTTGGCTGTGTGACTGAGATCGGCTGAAATGCGTGTCTAAACTGCAGTCACACGTGTTAAAATACCTTGCAAAAGACAATCAATCACTTCCAGATGATACCCATGATGAAAAACTGCAAAAATATTTGAAAAACAGAGAGGCGCGGTTTTCTTGTAGCGCTTCCTTTGTTAATTTTTCCACCAGCGCTACAAGAATATTTCCTGAGCCAATTTCTCGCAGTTTTACAGTTTTTTGCTAAATTGTCGGAGGTTTAGAGCATTATTAGGCTTAAAGGACAAGTTTACTTGATCTCTAAACATATTATTGATTCAACCTTTGAACATAGACCCTCTTTACCCCTTTAAAATCTAAAAAGACCATTAAAAAGTCAAATAAAACCTAAACAAAATGTGCTCAAAAACTATTAAAAACTAATAAATCCCCAATAGAATCTCCAAGGAGACCAAAACTGAAAAGTAACCAAACTTTTAACTGAGGCTGATTGGAAAACAAACCAAAATTGAAGAAAACAAACCAAAATTGGAGAAAAAATTACTGACTTAACACTACCTAAGGCTTCTAAGAGTGCATCTTGCTGGGTGGGATAACTCTATAGCACCTCTAAAGCTGGAATTGCATAAGGGGTTTGGGATAAATCTTCAACTACAGAGTAATTGGTTGCAGCCATAGCATTAGGATTGTGCAATGTTTTCTTAAAGACACCCTTTGGTATCTTGGGCATAGTTTGGACAGGTTTTTCAATTGTGAGTGGGTTAGAATTTTCACCTATATACTTACCCTTCTCTGTAGCCTCAGTATCATAGTTCTTGTTCCTAGTCTGGAGTAATGTTTGGGATCAAACCATGTTGATATAATTTGGGTCAGGAGCATTTGGGGTGCCCCCTGCTACATTTGAAGCTGAAGCTAAATTCTGTCCTTGGGGAAAAGGATCCTTCAAGACAGTCGGTTGTTGGCTCTTGAGAAGCTTCTGAGCTTGGTCCATAAGGGGACATTGATGGGTCAGGTGATCTTCCTGGCACAACTTACATGGAAATTTCACCTTCTTCTTATCTTTTCCCCCCCCATCAGTATTTTTGTGGGTTTTGTCTTGTTTTGGTTTCCCTCACCTTTCTTCCCCTTTTTCTTTTTCCCATCGGGCTGCTGATTTCCCTTTTTTGAGGATTGTGAAAAAACATTTGCATTCTGGGGTGAGGGGGCATCCTTTGCTGCCTCCGCTGTAGATTGTTTGATGGAAAAATCATGGAGTTTTTTAGCCAAAGAATCCATAGTGGGAGATATCACTAAACCAACCACACCATTGGCATGGGGTCCAGGATTAGTTTTTTCGACACTATGGGTTGGTCTCGATGCATCAGGGATGATTTCATATAGAATCCTAAATTGAGAATATATCAAATCTAACTACTAGGCCATGAGGATAGCCTCTTCCTCATTAGTTACTCCCAAAGTGGACACGTCCTTAGATATACATGGCAATAAGGACTTAAGGAACCATTCTAGTGAAAACTCGAGATGGATAGTGGCATTAATGAGCCTCTTCCACCTTCTCCACTCTCGAATGTGATCTGAAATATGAGTGGCTTTGTCTTGCCAAAAGGTGGACAATAAGTCTGTCCCAACATCGTACCAGACAGGAAGTTGGAAATGGTTAAGGAACACATTGGCTAAGTCCCAAAAACTACCAAACATAGCAGAGGGCAGTTCAATGTACCACTTTGTTGCAACACTAGTAAGAGTTCATTGGAATAATCTCAACCGAATGGTGTCATCGTTTAGTGAATTGGAGGAGCACCACAAGTGAAAAGTGGTGATATGAGCCCGTGGGTCCTCACCAACTTTTCCTTCAAATTTTGGGATATCTGAAGGTATATTGGTAGGAACAGGTGGCCAAGAGGCATCATGTCTCACCAGATCATTCATTAGCTTGGAAAAATATGGAAAATTCAAATTTTCCAGGAAAGGAAGCTTGGGCCTAACCGGAGCATGAAAAGTACCATCTTGGGAAGTAGAAGGACTTGCCCTCGGGCTCCCAAATGTGAAGGTGAGGTTTCCCCCTGCTACCAGTTGTGAAGTAGTCAGATTTTATTGGAAAGGATTAGACCCATAAGCCAGTGGATTATGTGGTGCATTGTATGAGGTTCGAGCTACTCCAATTGAAACTGGAGTTTGGAAAATAGGAGCAGGTATCCCTCCGATAAAAAGAAAAAAAGGAGAGCTCGTGAAAGGAGCTGAAACCCATGCTTGGAAATCTTGACCATAATGGTTAGTGTTTTTGAACTGAACTCCTACATATGTAGGTGTGGGACCTCCATATGGGGTGGATCGGGTAATGTTCCCCCCATTCCAAGGGAAACCTTGGACAAATGAAGAGGATCCCACTAGACCACTCTGGGTAGTGTGTGCAAAAGAAGTTGAAATAGAAGGTACACTAGGGATCCCAGTTACCACCCCACTAGAAGTTCCTACTACATTTTTCGAAGCTGGTGGCTGGACCATCCAACTAGATGGGGTCAAAGGAGTAGTAGGTATGTTTTTTCTAGGGGCACCCACCGCGGGAAGTGGTACCCCTTCAGTTGGAGTGGTTGAGGTGGAGGTAGAAGGACTTTCTCCTGCACTAGACATTAGTCTGCCCACAGGAACACCAATCATAGGTTAATTGAAAGGATGAACTTGGATGATCACTGTATCATTTAGGTCAGTAAGACGTGTATTAAAGTTTATCACAAAATAGTCAACCTACAAGTCCTCTATATTTACTAGAGCTGTATCAACCTAGTTTGTCCTAAGTTTTGGTTCACCCAGAACTTCACTAATTCCTACCGGTTTGAAAGAACCATCTGTGTCTAATCTTCGCCTTTGAGGAGGCGGTGGAGGCTCCACTATAGTGAGTGGAGGAAGGTTTTGCAACCTTCTTAACCTTTTGAAAGGTTGGTCCACCATGATTGAAAATTTGACTCTTCACACCCTAAGGTCAGCTAAACACAAACAAACCATAGAGAAATCACTACAAAATTTCCTAAAGTCTCAACAATCATAAGGGTTATAAGATATGCTTTCCAAAATAAATCTAAGAGACAGTTACTTGGTGTCCTTGAAGTTTTTCTTAGGCACAAGAGGAGGAATCACCCACTTCCCTCCCACAGTTTCTACAAGGTTTACCTTCCAGTGTACCTATGTATGAACCCTAGATATCTGAGAGACTATAGGCTACCTCAACTATATTGACAGTCTGGGGGGATAGTCACAAGCCTCATTCGTATGCATGGGAAGGGTAGCAAAGCCCAAAACTTTGTCTAGGATAGAATCCCCAGATGCACAAAAACCTTGGTATACACTTTGACAAGGAATCATAGGGTTATCTCCTCAATCCAAGCCTCCATGCGGCCTCGTCCTTAACTCCCGTTTGAGAGGAGATTCCCAGATACAACCAACATAGGAAAGGGTTTACTTATTGACCGGCCAACTACATATAAATTTAAACACTTGTGGAGTGTGGAAACTCCCTATTCCACATGCCTAGCCTAAGCTAGTTGGTGTATGGCCCTGTTGTAGCTACAACTGTTTTCCCAAATTTCCAAAATTTTGGACCCTCCTCTTAATTTTTATCTTGCCTAGAATCGTCTGGATCCATGAACTCTGTTTTTGTTTTCCCTTTGCTACAAGTTTGGACTGTTTTGAGGTTAACTGTCTTCATGCTTTTCGGAAAATTGCTTATGTCTGAAATTGCTTTGGGTTGTGGAACTTGGAGTTTGGTTTGAAATATTGCCCTTTGATCTATGATTTCTTTCTTTGTTTTCAGAAGTCTATTTCTCTTTTTCACCACTGTTTTAGAGGTGAAACAAACTTGATCGATGCCCAGCCGAAAGTAATATTTTTAGTTTGGTTGTTAAGAATCCATTTAAACAATGCATCGGAGCCACATTTCCTTATGGAGCCTCCGTTGCGGAAGCTGAATGATAAGTGCTCTACCTGGTAGTCTTGACTTCTCCGATGACGTGTTGTTATGGTTTTGACCTATTTTGCATTGTTGGAGGTTGGTCGAAGTGTGAGTCAAGGTTGTTTGATATTTATGAAGCCGTTGTTTTGGAAGTGAGACAAGCTTTTTGGACCACTGCACGACCATAATTTTTTCCGAACACTTAACATTTTCACAATATTTCTGTGCCATAGTGGAAAGTTTATGACTTTGACCGAAGGCTGCAGTCTAATTGTTTTCTGCCATTGCGGCTCCCGAGCAAACTAAGTGTCCGCCATATAAATGCTTCGTTCATCGATGCTTTGTTTGGGTTTCACTGATATGTCTTTGGGCCGCAAGGCCTGTAGTCTTTTCATCTTCTACCATTGCGGCTGCGTAATGCACTAACCTCCTGATGTTGATGTCGTTCCGTTCGCCGACAGGGAACTTTTCCGCCCAATGCTTTGGCATTTATTTCTTCCGACTCCAATAGACTTAACGGCCCTGTGGAACCCATTGTCCATCTAAAACCCACTGTTGTGGTTGTAAGTAAGATTATCTGGCTGATGTCTCAGTGGTTCAAGCCACCGATAAGGTTTTTCCTGCCGTATTGTGAGTTTTTAACCCCTGTGTGGGTAGCGATGGTTTTTTATTCTTGGTAAGGACTTCACGATGAGGGTGCATTACTGGGCCTCATTTTGATGATCAGTTTTGTTGCTAGTATAGTTTAAGTTTATTGAAACAATACAGTCCTAATTAATGTGAATTTTTGTTTAACTGCAGACGGACTCAAAATATTCTTTAGATTACTGCTGCGAGAAGACGTAGCTAAAGGACAAAGCTGAGGAAAGTTGGCTGAAAAGTGAGAAGCAGAGTTTATTCTAAAATCAACAGATCTCAGAAGGACAAAAAAAAGACAAGGTAGAATCGATGGCAACAAAAGCCCAGGCTTGGAAGGGATCCGTCAGTTATTGAGCCGATCCCATTTTATGAAGTACTCATAAGTTGAAATATGAAATGTAACGCATTATGTGAATCATGAGTACTCACAGAAAAGACAAAATTGTGAGATTAAATGGTTTTTGGGGAAGTCCAAAGGTCAGATGGTTGGGGGAAGCCCAAGGGTTTTGTTTTTTTTGTATAAAGAGAGGAAAGTTAGATAGAAGAAGGGGATTTTTCCTGGAAAAACTTGTGAGCCATTGTTTGTAAGAGGAACTACTTCATTTTACAATAAAAAAATTGCAAATTTTGCCTATTGGAGAAGGTGCTGTGTGGAATGTTTGAATGTGATAATGAACTGTTATAATATATTAAACCCACTCACAACTTAGGATAAAATAATTAATCATTATTGATTAATTATTCACCCACTAGCTTAATTAGGTGGCACCTTAAAGTCAATGCATGCCATCTATATCCTAGGAATGAGTTATTTCTGATTCTGGGTTCATCTAGAATTAGTATGCAGGACCTTATAGCAGATTCTGCTTTTTTCTGCTTTTTCTGCTTTTTCTGCTTTATCCTGCTTTTCTATGGATAAGATAAAAGCTAGTCAACTAGGAAACTGGGTGCTTTTGTTTCCAACCCATCCTCCATTATTTTTTCTCCATTTTCTAGGATTAGCATGTTACTTCCATCTCCTTGACAACTCACTCATGCTTTTTCCAACTCGTGAGTTCCTTGATAGATTTAGCAAGTGCTTTATCCACCTATGGGGGTTTGCTATATTTTGGTAAGTCAGCCTTTTTGAGCTTTATGAGTTGTTTCCATACAATTAGACTTCCCCATGAGGGATGTACTATTTATGTACTCTATTATTCATAATTATTGAATGGAAGGATACACACCAATATTCATCTCTTCATTCATGTGATTCAGACTCTTTTCTTCTCTCTATTTTTCCTGTGTATGCTTGTGAGAATTCTTAGTAGCAAGATCTATTTCCTGTGCTTCTTCTTAGAATCATTGCACATAGAATTGTTCTATTATTTATACATGGTATTAGAGCTACAAGGTTGATCTATTATTTCTACAGAGTTGAGGAGTGCTTCCAGTCTCCTATCCCTCTCTGAAGAGGAGCTTCAAGATTTTCTCCTAGTTTGTTTTGCAGGTTGCAGAGATTTGATTCTTGAGCACATAAATTCAGAAATATGGATTCTTCATCATCTATAATTCTTACTTCCTTCAACTACCACGAATGGAAAGCAAAAATCTCCATTCTATTGCGCAGTAAAGGATTATATAGAGTTACACTAGCTTTGGAGAATGAGCCCAATGCTGTGATTGAGAAAGCTAAGTGGCATAATAGGTTGGATGAAGCCTATGGATTGCTTTGCCTCTCTATTTCTCCTGATATAATATTTCATCTAGATGGTTTGACCACTCCAAACCAAGTATGGACTCAATTGGAGTCTCTCTTTGGAGTTCAAGATGAGCTAAGAGCGCATCAATTGGAGATTGAGTTATTCTCACCGAGTCCAAGCAATTTCGAATCTCTTGAGGGTTTCTTCACCAAGTTCAAGTCACTTGTTCTAATTCTCAAGCAATGTGGGATTGAGAAAGCACATGATCAATTAATCCTTTCCATTATTTCAAAATTGGGTCCTGATTACTCAGTTTTTGTGTCTACTTTTCATGCTACTAGGCTTGCTGTTCCTAAGTGGAAAATGCCTTCTTTAAATTCTTTTCTTGATTCACTGACAAAGGAGCAAGATAAATTGATCCATATGGGTGTCCTTAATTCTCCAAAGGGCAAGGATCATGCTCTCTTGGTTCAAGGAAGAAAGAAATTCAAATCAAAAGAGAAGCAAATTGTGAAGAAGCCAAAGTCGGAAAGTGAAGATGAAGATTCATATGAAGATTTAATGAAGAAAGCTAAGAAGAAAGGGAGCACATCCAAGTGTTCTTATTGCAGCAAGGTTTTTCATTCAGAGAAGAAGTGTTTCAAGAAGAATATGGACATCATTTCTGAGCTTCTTGAGAAGCACAATATTGAAGTTCCAGATGAACTAGAAGAGCCTGCTGATTCTTCAGAACAATGTCATACTGCGCAGTTCCAAGGTGATATAACTTATGCTTTGAGTGCCAGAGTTCTCTCCTTTTCTCATTTCTCTGATATATATTTATCCTCTGATATATAAGAATCAGAAATATCAGAATCTTTCCTTGATGATCCTCCTCTCAGTCTACTAGATTCATCTCCCAAAGATTGTGATTTTTCACTAGATATTGACTTACCTTTGAGCAGCTCTTCCTCACAAGATTGTATATCTAATTTAGAAGATTGTTTGCATGCTGATATGCATGTCATGACACATATATTACCACCATCCATACCATATACCATACCTATGAATAATCCAAATACTATACAAATCCCAAGATCACCTATTGATTCCTCATTGGTCTCTTATGCAGTGATACTTATCTTGCATGGTTTGAAGTCTTTCCTATATTTCATTGGCTGGTTATCCATGTCCTTAGTAATATTTGGACTGATATTAAACATGTTTGGATCTGTTCTAAACACTTATGGTTCATATCTTATGCCCATCCATCATTCAGATTTTTACACCTATCAGTTTTCCCCAGTTGTTCATAATTTTCCTAGTCTAGCCCTATATCCTCATGGAGCCACTGAAGCCTTTGTCTTTGCTGTTCCATATGCTAATGTTTCTGATATATCAGTGTTTTATCAGCCTCATATCAGATCTATACAGGTGCTATAGCATATTGGAAGATGTACATGTGATTCACATCACAATTTTGCAGCTATTCAGGGAATTGGGTGTGAAATAAATTGCCTTATTTTTTGTACTCTTTGGGAAGGAGTATGCACAGATCTCTTTTCCATTTCAGGTTGTGTTTGCAGATCAAAGTCTGACAGCAGAAAGAAGCATTCAGATAATTCTCCCACTTCATCAGATGATGAGATACAAGGAGTCTCTCCTCTTCCTTCTTGCAGGTTCTACACTCCAACACATGATCATGGAGTTCATGATTTCTTCAACAAGTCTTCCATCCAGAAGCAGTTCACTCAACTAATTCAGGTGAATATAAGGATATGTTGAAGACATATTATTTCAAATTGTGTGCCTTGTCCTATCTTGAGGGAGGATTTTTCCCATGTGGTTTTGCCTCTTTCCTCACTTTTCTGGACATAGTAATTGTTAAAGGGTGACCATAGCCTTGTTGCTGGGCCCTATATGCATCCATATTTTTTGTCATACCATCATAAAGTCAGAATTATAGGGGGGTGTTAGAATATATTAAACCCACTCACAACTTAGGATAAAATAATTAATCATTATTGATTAATTATTCACCCACTAGCTTAATTAGGTGGCACCTTAAAGTCAATGCATGCCATCTATATCCTAGGAATGAGTTATTTCTGATTCTGGGTTCATCTAGAATTAGTATGCAGGACCTTATAGCAGATTCTGCTTTTTTCTACTTTTTCTGCTTTTTCTGCTTTATCCTACTTTTCTATGGATAAGATAAAAGCTAGTCAACTAGGAAACTGGGTGCTTTTGTTTCCAACCGATCCTCCATTAGTTTTTCTCCATTTTCTCGGATTAGCATGTTACTTCCATCTCCTTGACAAATCACTCATGCTTTTGCCAACTTGTGAGGTCCTTGATAGATTTAGCAAGTGCTTTATCCACCTATGGGGTTTGCTATATTTTGGTAAGTCAGCCTTTTTGAGCTTTATGAGTTGTTTCCATACAATTCGACTTCCCCATGAGGGATGTACTATTTATGTACTCTATTATTCATAATTATTGAATGGAAGGATACACACCAATATTCATCTCTTCATTCATGTGATTCAGTCTCTTTTCTTCTCTCTATTTTTCCTGTGTATGCTTGTGAGAATTCTTAGTAGCAAGATCTATTTCCTGTGCTTCTTCTTAGCATCATTGCACATAGAATTGTTCTATTATTTCTACATGAAAAATGTTGAAGGGAAACTATTTCAGTTTCAATTGTGTTTCATTAACTGTGAGAGCGTTCTAACTTTTTGAACCTATGTTCTTATCTGAATGTTCTCTGGTTTATTCTATGATAATTTCCACTATGAGTAATGGAGATTTTAATGATTGATGGGCTATCTTGTCATGTATATATTATTCATGTTTATGTGGTTTGATTCTACGAACAGCTATCTGTGATTTGCCTTAACATGTGAACAATATTACATTACTCATGAATTAATATTTTTCTCTCTAGAGACAGCTTAGTTAGTATGTATTTTCTAGTTGTGTATGATTTAGATGGAAGAGAGTCTAAGACGAGAGGTAAGAACCTGTGCATCACATTGTGACCACTCCTTGCATTCTTTATCAACCTACATTTTAGATAGGCACTTGCATATCATACTTAAATCCAAAGATATAAAAATATATACCGTGGACCGGGTCGCAACCAGTAAAACCTTTTATTTTTGTTACTTGAATTACGGTAGCCGGACTGCAAATCGGATGGATTCCCTACACCAAACAGTCACGGGCTAGTTGGGAACGTTGACTGGGGAGAATCCCTTGTTGTTGTTGCCTACGAATTTCTAGGCCTTAACAGTTTCTAGCGCTAGAAGGAGGGCAGCCAGTGCATGGCTGGACGAGGAAACCCGTTGTCTCGAGATTATTCCACCGGTGACAGTTCAGAAGGTTGTTTGGTTCCTGATCCAATTCCTGAAGAGAAGGGTAGAGAGCATTTGTATTATGTTGACAGCGAAGTTGTTAATGATCTGAGAAGACATACTAGGGAATATGTGAAGAATATTGGAGGATTACTGATTATCCCTGAATTGCCCAGAAGAGAATATAAAAGGAAGGACCGTCCTGTATCGAAAGATTCAGTGTTAGTTGGAGATTGGGAAGAGTTAGTAGAAGTAGCATTACAGGAGGTTGTTCAACCTTTGAATCAAGTAGGCTGAAACACACCTTACGGTTCACCTGTTAATACTCCTATTCATTCACCACCTCACTCTCCACCCAGACTCATGGCAGGCATAAATGCAAATCATCCACCCAACCCACCAAATCTACCACCTGCCTAAAAAGCCAGATCACCTTTAAACCTAACACCTCCTTTGCATGATTTACCTCAATATTTTGAAAAGATGCTGCCCAAATTTGATCCAAACAAGAAGATGTTAGTAGATGACCACTTGCAAAGTTTCTATTTGGCAATAGAAGGATTAAGGGCTGGGGAATATGAGGATGTAGTTTTTAGACTTTTTCCACACACCCTTAAAGGAGCAGCAGCATCGTGGTACTTTGGTTTTCCTGCAAACTCTATCCCTGATTGGGATACCTTCGAAAGGATTTTTAGAAGTAAGTATGCAACCCAAAAAACTCATGTAGATATCATGAAAGGACTATGTGCATTAAAGAAAGAAAGAAAAGAGAAGGTGCATACTTTTACCCAAACATTCGTAGCCTATCTTAAGAATTTTTTTGAAGCTGACAAACCCTCGGATAAAGTCCTGATTGAATATTATACCTCAGCTCTAGGACCTGAGTTGGCCATGTTTGCCAAAATGAAGGCCAAGCCTACACTAGCAAAGACTTATGAGGAAGAGAAGAGAGTAGAGGATGAAAGGGAAAGTATTGAAGATTATCTTGATTGGTCAGGAGAAAAAAATGTCGGGAGGAAAGCTTTGTTGTTTACTAAGCCTAAAGAGGAGCAATCACTAGATTTCAAAGGAATGGCAAAGATGATGCAAAAGCTTTCTAACAGAATCATAGACTTGGAAAAGGAAAATGAAGCCCAAAAGTTCTACAAGCCTTATTACAAGAAGGGAAAGATAACAATAAATCAACAGAAAAACAGGAGGATGAAGCTATGGTTTTATGGGACTGTGTATCGTTGTTTGATGCCGAGGAAGAAAAGGATCTGAGACACGAGGGAATCCTGGAAACAAATGTAATGACAAGAAGCCAGGGGTTGATCAAGGAAAACAGTCTTATGCCCCTGAAGATCAAAAGACTTCAAAAGAATGTTAAGAAGTTTCAAAATAGCTCCTCAGCTAATAAAATTCTGGAGTTTACCATCACCAGTCAAAATCCTAGACAGACCAACATTCCTACTAAGCCCAATGAAGAAAAAATAAATAATGTTAGATTGAATCTCACAGAACATAAGATGGATTATGACATTATGGTAAGGGCAAACATCTCATTATTTGAAATGTGCAATGTGCCGCAGCAGAAAGAAAAGCTATTGAAAGCACCTGAAGTATCAGAGGAGAGGTTACCCACTAACAATCAGCCCCAAGAAGAAGAAATTGGTGAAGCAAGTATGGGAGGTAAGCCTAAAAGCAAGAATCCACCTTTCCTCCTTACTTTTGAAATTTTCAACCATAACGTGCATAACTGCCTAGTAGACTCGGAGGCATCAGTCAATGTCATGCTGTTGTTGGTTTGCAAAAAGATAAATGGACAACCTAAACCATCTACTTGGAGGGTCGTTTAGTTGGATAGAACGAATGTGAAGGTAATTGGAGAAATGGAGGATGTTCTCGTTCACCTATCTTCGAACGATAAGGTGTGTCAAGTCATTGATATTGTAGTGGCTGACATACCAGAAGCTTATGGACTTGTTTTGAGCAGGGATTAGTTGGCAAAGCTGAACGGATATTTTTCCTTGAACTGGTCACATATGTGGCTGCCATATAAAGGAATCCCAAATCAAATTAAATTTTTGAAGGAGCCCCACATGAAACACAATGTTACTCAGTTCGAAGAAAAAAATGAACCAGTGGATTCTGTTTTGGGAAACTACTTTATCAAGCTAGAACAAGGAAACTATCAAGCAAAAGAATCCAGCGATACATCAAACGCTCATCCTAGTCTCCTTCGGTTTTCACAGGCTGATGAAATCAATTGTAAAATAGTAGACTTAGCTATAGATGTAGATGTTAATTCTTGCACAATAGCGGTTAGCGATTTTTGGACGCTTTTCTTTAGAGGGGTCAAGAGCCGATTGTGTCCTGATTGACCCTATGAAAAACAAACATTTCCTTTCATGTAGGTTAGAGTTTGAATGTACCAATAACACAACTGAATATGAAGTGTTGGTTCAGGGATTAAGGAAAGCAATTGAATTAAAGGCAAATAATCTGAAAGTGTTTGGAGATTCTGAAATAATTGTAAAACAAATTCGGAATCAAATACATTGCATTTCTCGTCATTTAAAAGCTTATCAAAATGAAGTATGGGACTTACTTAAATGTTTTAATGTATTTAACATTGTATCGATTCCAAGACTTAAGAATGCAGTAGCTGACTTGTTGGCCACATCAGCTGCGAGGCTTGTGCCCTCTAATAATCAGTGCTCTATTGAATTGCTTTTTAGGCCTTCGGTTCCAGATATGATTACCAATATACGAGTGTTCGATGACGATCAACAGATTATAGAATTCTTGACAAATGGAAAAGCATTCAAAGGGGCGATTATTGATGATGAAGAACATCAGGCCGAGCTAAAATTTGATAATTTTATTCCTAAGGGAGTCAGGACTTTAGAATAGATGTTTGATTAAAATGAGAAATTTAGAAGACCAGCGAATGTGAAGACTCATAGCTTGTCTCTATAGTTTGAGTTGATTAATTTGGGGACTGAGATGGAGCCTAAAAATGTGAACCTGGGAACTTCTCCCCAGCTAAAAGGGATAAGCTCATCATTTTTTTCAAGTAATAAAAAGATGTTTTTTCCTAGATGTATGAATATCTGAAGACATATAAAACCAATATTATCCAGCATGTTAACCCCATCAAATCTAGAATCAAACCTTATCAACAGCCTTTATGGAAAATGCATCCAAAATTAGAACCTTTAATCCAGAGTGAAGTTAAGAAACTATTGGATGCTATAATTATCTTCAAGGTTAGACACTCAAAATGGGTGTCAAATCTGGTACCGGTGAGGAAGAAATCTGGAGAAATAAGGCTATGTGTGGATTTTAGAAACTTAAATCGTGCTTCAGATAAAGACAATTATCCTGTTCCACCCATGGAGCAGATATTGCAAATGGTTTCAGGTTCTGAACTATTCTCTTTATTAGATGGATTCTCAGGTTACAATTAGGTATTAGTAGCCGAAGAATATAGACTAAAAATGACATTCAGGACCAGGTGGGGAGCTTTTGCTTACAGAAGGATGCCCTTTGGACTCATAAATACTAGAGCTACCTTCTAGAGGGCTTTGTACATAGCTTTCCGCAGTCTAATTGGTCATTCCACAGTCTAATTGGCCGCAGTGCTGTAGTATACCTCGATAACATCATGATATTCTCAAAGAAAAGAGAGGAACATGCATTTCATCTAAAGTAGATTTTTGAATGCTGCCGAAAATATGGTATCTCACTAAACCCCAAGAAGTGCGTGTTTGCTGTTACAGAAGGTAAGTTGTTGGGTCACATGGTTTCTAAGAAGGGGATCTCCATATTCCCAGATAGGATCAAAGCCATCGAACAAATTCCCTTACCCCATAATAAAAAGGGCATGCAATCATTTATGGGGACAATAAACTTCGTGCAAAGGTTTGTGCCAGATTTTGCTCAAATTGTTAAACCTTTGCAGCAAATGGTAAAGAAAAGTGTATAATTCAAGTGGAATGATGTAGAGAAGAACCCATTTAGTAAGATTAAAATAGTTGTTGCGCACCCACCCTCCCTCAAAAATTTGGATTTTGATAAAGATTTTATTTTGTACACTTTCACATCTAATGATTCACTAGCAGCTATGCTTACCCAGAAGGAATATGGGGGAGATGAGTTCCCCATATCATTTATGAGCACTGGTCTGGAAGGGGCCGAATTGAATTACCCAACTATGGATAAACAAGCTTACGCAGTGTTCAAAGCGGTGAAACAGTTTAGACCATATATACTTAAGAACCGGAAAAAGGTAATTGTTCCACACCCAGCTGTGAGGTCTCTTTTCGTACAAAAGGAGTTAGGAGAAAGAAGAGGAAACTGGGTAACAGCTCTACAGGAGTATGACCTCGAATTCAAGCCAGCCTCCATGGTCAAAGGGTAAGGATTGTGCAAATTGATGACTGAAAGTAAATACAATGAAGAACATGACGGGGAAGACGAAGTTGAGTTACATTTGATGGATGTATGTCCTCTTTGCACATCTCTAGACTCTTAGTATCGAGACCTTGTGCATTATCTTCAGGCGGGATTGTTACCGAAACATTGGAATTCTAAGCAAAGAAGAGCACTACGTCTTAAATCAGCCTCATATCAAATTGTTGAAGGAATATTATTCAAAAATAATTATGATGGAGTCCTTCTTAGATGCTTAGAGAAAGAAGATGCGAAGAAGGTAATGATAGATTTACATGATGGGCCTGCTAGAGGACATTTCTCTGGAGATACTACAGCTCAAAAAATTCTCAGATGTGGATGCTATTGGCCCACACTATTCAAATATGCACACGCCCATGTTAGAAAGTGTGACATTTGTCAAAGGTGTGGTGGAAGACAAGTTAAAGCAGCAGGACTGTTAAAGCCTGTGATGCTAACAGAGCCTTTTGAGCAGTGGGGGATGGATATCATTGGGGAGATAAAGCTAAATTCTTCCCTACAACACAAGTATATTCTGACAGCAATCAACTACTTCACTCGTTGGGTCAAAGCCATTATGTTGCGTACAGTAAATGAAGATGCAGTCATGGACTTCTTGCAAGACCATATTATGACCAGGTTTGGAGTTCCAATTTCTTTAGTTTTCAATAATGCTACTTACTTTTCCTCAATTAGATTAACTGATTTTTCTCATGAGAAAGGAATTAAGTTGCATTACTTTGCTAATTACTATCCACAAGGAAATGGTTTAGCTAAATTTACAAACAAGAATCTGATTAGGATTTTAAAAAAGATGGTGATAGAAAATCCGAGGAGTTGGCACTCAGCATTACCAAATGCTCTTTGGGCCGATAGGGTCACCCCCAATACTTTGTTAGGTATGTCCCCATATACCCTTGTTTATGGAAAAGAGGCCATTCTACCCCCCAATATCATGCTACCCTCTTCCATAATAGCTCAGGAATCCAGAGGATCAGATAATGAAGTCTTGTAGGTAAGGATACATAATCTTTTGAAGGTAGAGGTATCTAGATCCAAGGCCAGAGAACGTTTTAGACAACATCAGGGGGTAGTTAAGAGATGGTTTGATAAGCATAAGTCTAGAACAAAAGAATTCGAGGTGGGAGATTTGGTTCTCAAGTGGGACAACCCCTATGATGAGAAAGGAAAACACATGAAATTTCAACAGTTGTGGGTAGGCCCTTTCCAGATTTCGGCAAAGCTTGGCCCCTCAACCTATTAATTGCAAGATTTTCAAGGGTGGGAAGAGAACTTACCAGTAAATGGTTTAGTTCTCAAACCTTATTTTTCTTGAGTTTTGTTTTTGTTCTTCTATCTTGTACATAAATAAATTGACTTGGCTGTTTATTTTGATTTATTTTATTTATGTTTTGTTTTTAGTTTAGATTTTGATTGATTTCAATAAAAGGAGGAAAACTCTTGGTTGCATGGAGAGCATCAAAATTCTGGAGTGATTAAAGTTCTTGAGTGTAAGACTGTGTGTTATTGTTTTATCTGAAAGAATTTCTTCTAGTTTAGCAATTTTCCTGAATGGCTATGAACACATTGAAGTCCTACTTAATCCTTGTTAAGTAAACTAGGATCGAAAGGTCTGGAATACTATTTTGAGGTTCTATCCATCTCACATTTAAAAAAGTCCTAGGGGGTGACAGCAAAAGGCCCATGGAAAGGAAGCAGGGTAAACAATATATTATATATAAATGATCCCATGCCAGAAATTGAATGCCAAAAGGCAGATAAGAGTCAAATACTCCTATGAAAGCAATTTGTATCAAAATAAAGTACTGAACCATATAAGTACTAAATTTCCAAAAGTTCTTCTCCATCTGTGAGCTGAAAGTTGAATACATCTCTCACACAAAAGGACACTATGGATAGAGGAGCCTGAATGGAAATTCAGAAAGAGGCATGCAGGAGGACTCATATGCGAAGGACAAAAGTCCAAAAAAGCACAAAAGTGCAAAATGGCATGGGAATGAGGAACAAAGGAATATTTCTGTTTACCATATGTTACTATCCTGTGGCGTCCAAGCTGGAATCTACCTGAAGACAAAGGTAATAAATGAAACTCATCTTCCCATCCTCAAAAGAGTTATATTGACTTGGAAATCTTGTTTTCCTTTCTCCTAAATTGGACTATCATCAATGATTAAAAGTACATATATTTTCCATTTAGGAAATCCAGACATCTGGAAGAATTCAACATGTTCATTTATTGTTAAACAGTCTGTTACTTAAGAAATAAATTGTCCAGAGATCTAGGTTCACCAGGTAGTCACCAATTGTTGCAGCTGCAACTGTTTTCCCAAATTTCTGAAATTTTGGACCCTCCTCTTAATTTTTATCTTGCCTAGAATCATCTAGATCCATGAACTCTATTTTTGTTTTCCCTCTGCTACAAGTTTGGATTGTTTTGAGGTTAACTGTCTTCATGATTTTCAGAAAATTGCTTATGTCTGAAACTGCTTTGGGTTGTGGAACTTGGAGTTTGGTTTGAAATATTTCCCTTTGATCTGTGATTTCTTTCTTTGTTTTTAGAAGTCTTTTTCTCTTTTTTTCCACTGTTTCGGAGGTGAAACAAACTTCATCGTTGCCCAGCCGAAAGTAATATTTTTAGTTTGGTTGTTCAGAATCCATTTAAACAATGCATCGGAGCCATATTTCCTTATGGAGCCTTCGTTGCAGAAGCTGAACAATGAGTGCTCTGCCTAATAGTATTGACTTCTCCAATGACATGTTGTTATGGTTTTGACTTGTTTTTCATTATCGGAGGTTGGTCGAAGTGTGAATCGGGGTTGTTTGATCTTTATGAAGCCGTATTTTTTGAAGTGAGACAAGCTTTTTGGACCACTGCATGACCTTAAGTTTTTTCGAAGACTTAACGTTTTCACAATATTTCTGCACTATAGTGGAAAGTTTATGACTTTGACCGAAGGCTGCAGTCTGATTGTTTTCCACCATTGCGGCTCCCGAGTGAACTAAGTGTCTGCCATATAACTACTTCATTCATCGATGCTTTGTTTAGGTTTCACCGATATGTCTTTGGGCCGCAGGGCCTGTAGTCTTTTCATCTTCCACCATTGCAGCTGCGTAATGCTCTAACCTCCCGACGTTGATGTCGTTTCGTTCACCGTTAGGGAACTTTTCTGCCCAATGCTTTGGCATTTAGTTCTTCCAACTCCAATAGAATTAACAGCCCTACGGAACCTGTTGTCCGTCTGAAACCCGCCGTTGTGGCTGTAAGTAAGATTATCCGGTTGATGGCTCAATGGTTCAACCTGCTGATAAGGTTTTTCCTGCTGTCTTGTGAGTTTTTAACCCCTGTGTGGGAAGCGGTGGTTTTTTATTCTTGTTAAGGATTTCACAACGAGGGCACAGTACTGGGCCTCATTTTGATGATCAGTTTTGTTGCTAGTATAGTTTAAGTTTATTGAAAAGATGCAGTCCTAATTAATGTGAATTTTTGTTTAACTGTAGATGGACTCAGAATATTCTTCAGATTACTGCTACGAGAAGACGTAGCTAAAGGACAAAGTTGAGGAAAGTTGGATGAAAAGTGAGAAGCAGAGTTTATTCTGAAATCAACGGATCTTAGAAGGACAAATAAAAGACAAGGCAGAATCGATGGCAACAAAAGCTCAGGCTTGGAAGGGATCCATCAGTTACCGAGCCGATCCCATTTTATGAAGTACTCATAAGTTGAAATCCGAAATGTAACGCATTATGTGAATCATGAGTGCTCACGAAAAAGACAAAATTGTGAGATTAGACAGTTTTTGGGGAAGTCCAAAGGTTAGACGGTTGGGGGAAGCCCAAGGGTTTTGTTGTTTTTGTATAAAGAGAGGAAATTTAGAGAGAGGAAGGGGCTTTTTCCTAGAAAAACTTGTGAGCCATTGTTTGTAAGAGGAACTACTTTGTTTTACAATCAAAAAATCGCAAATTTTGCTTGTTGGAGAAAGTGTTGTGTGGAATGTTCGAATGTGATGAAATGAACAATGTTGAAGGGGAACTAAGTCATTTTCAACTGTGTTTCATTAACTGTGAGAGCGTTCTAACTTTATGAACCTATGTTATTATCTCAATGTTCTTTGGTTTATTCTATGATAATTTCCACTATGAGTAATGCAGAGTTTAATGATTGATGAGCTATCTTGTCATGTATATCTTATTCATGTTTATGTGTTTTGATTCTAAGAACAACTATCTATGATTTTCCTTAGCATGTGAATAGTATTACATTACTCATGAATTAATATTTTGCTCTCTAGAGATAGCTTAGTTAGTATGTATTTTCTAGTTGTGTATGATTTAGATGCGAGAGAGTCTAAGGCGAGAGGTAAGAACCTGCGCATCACATTGTGACCACTCCTTGCATTCTTTATCAACCTACATTTTAGGTAGGCACTTGCATATCATACTTAAAGCCAAAAATACAAAAATATATACGGTGGACCGAGCCACAACCGGTAAAACCTTTTATTTGTGTTACTTGACTTACGGTAGTCGGACCGTAAACCGGACGGATTCCCTACACCAAACAGTCACGAGCTAGTTGGGAATGTTGATTGGGGAGAATCCCTTGCTGTTTTTGCTTGCGAATTCCCAGTCCTCAACAGGCCCTATATAATAAAACTTACTAATAAATTTTAAATTATATCGTTTATTTTAAGGGTTGTTCTTAGTTATAAGGTAAATGGCATGAAAGACTGTGATGTTATAGACTCGATAAGAAAAGTAAAATGATGTATAAAGCAACTTCTAAAGAAAAATACAACTACTTAAACCAAAAATGTTTTCTTTTTGTAAATGTAAGCTAATGAAATTAAATCTAAGTGTCGGAAAACTAAGACTTTTTATAATTTTTTAAATTTTATTTGAAAATACTAAAAAGAAAACTACTAAGTGCAACTATATGCAAAAGAATGAAATGTTTTTTCTTTCACTTTTTTCAAATTCTTCAAAAACTACAATGCATCTAAATGAAATTTTTTGAGTAATTTTGAATGATCACAACATATCAGAAGCAAAATGAAGTATAAAGGACCTACAATAACCAAACTTCAACCAAACATGAAGGAAACTTGGTAAAAAAACTAACTTGGAAAACTAATGAATAAATCCCACTAGATTTAATAAATAACAAGTGGCTAACTGACACTACACAAAGCAATATAGAGAATAAGGTATCTAAATCCCTGATCACTGACTCAGATACATACCACTAAACTCATAGGCCAAGCAGGAGGTCCAACTTCAAGTCACTAGATGAAAGAATATTCAAACAAAGAAAACTCAAAGGCTTAATAACAAGTGAAAAGTATGGCATACAGGACTTTGGACTTACATAATAATGCCAACAACAGAATACCCCTAAGAAAACAAAAAATCAGCCAAGACAGGGACAAGAAAACCCTACCAAAATTTTTTATGCTACTACAGGATATACGCGATTGTCTAATAGAGCAACTTGTGTACCATACACAACTTTATTATAGAGCAACCCACGTATACAAGTTTTTATATGCGTCTTTGTATAATAGCAACCCACGTATACAAAAAAAATTTAAAGAAAAAATACAAAAAGGTCTCTAGACATACTATACTGCAAATCAAAGGAAATATAAATGAACCACACTCAGAATCAGAGCAAATACTAGTCAAGAACCTACAAAATAAACCCACAGTAGGCTGGGCTCCCCAATGGAGTCACCAGTTCTGTTATTCAGAATAAAGAACCCTTGTAACCTAGGGTCTGGGGTTACCAACTTACTAATAACTTGTAGACAATCAGCTTTTTACAGGGAATGGAAAGAGAATAGGAAGAAAATCTTGACTTACCCGATTAGCAACAGTTGTTCCAAGCTTGATCTTCTCTCACTCAACTTCTCTCCAAAGCTTCTAGGGATTTACTTCTCCACCTGTAAAGAGCAAATCCTTCAAGTAATATCTCATGCATATATATATTAGAGGTTACATGAAAAACATATAGATAACATAATAAAACATATTCATTAAACCAATATACATTAAATAAACTCAATACAAGATTGGAAGACAAATTCTCTTTATTAACAAGCGGTGAATAAGTTAAGAGTACAACCCAGTTTCTGACACATGGACGCCTCTGCAACCAAAGGAATCTAAGTTCTGTTGCTCCAAGACTTTGAAGATATACCACCAGCATAACTTTGATCTCCAAAATTCATTCATTAGCCCCCACCCCAAGGCCTCTATTTATACTTTGGGAAATAGAGTGGTTTCAAAGGTTGGGATGGTTGAGATGGATGGGATAGTTATGGATTAGGCTCCAACTAATCTCATCTAATATCTATTTATATTTTTTAATGTTGAATTAAGGTATACGTGAGTATTAATATAGGAAACTCATGTATGACACACGATTCACTCAAAGGAACCTCGCGTATGCAAGTATACGCAGGTTTCAATGCAAGTATTTGCATATGATACAAGAGTTACAATGCATATAGTCGTGTATGCAACCCAAAACTCATAATAAAAGTATACAAGGCTGGTTTGAGGATAATGCATCAAAGTTCATGCACATCTATAGTGTTTTGGCCACTTCAATCCAAATTGTCCTTTTGTGTACCAACATGAGGAATGCCGGTACTCAGACAGAGAAGTGCCATTTTGGCTGATAACACTACCCCTACCCTACATCTCTCTCTCTCTCTCTCTCTCTACCCTCAAACCCCCACTTCTCATCCACCCATCTTTTCCACCCCTCTCTTTTGCTACCCCTGAATTCCCACTTCTCACCCATTTTTCCCTACCGACCATCTCTCTCTCTCTCTCTCTCTCTCTCTCTCTCTCTCTCTCTCTGTCTCTCACCCCTAGACCTAAGCCCTTATCTCTCTACATTTCTCCAAATACCCATCTTCCCTTACACTAAAAACCCCACAACCATCTCTTTATCTCTATATATCTCCACGCCGGCCTTTCTACCCATCTCTGTCTATCTCTCTTTGTCTCTTGATATACTTGCCTCCTCTTTAACTTCCCTCCTCCACCCAAACCAATAACCCTCTCTCTCTCTTTCTACCACCAACTAACATATTCCCCATTCCCCTATCCATACTTCCCCTCTCTCTCTCTACATACAATTCCTACAGTCCTCATTACCCCTTCTCTTTCTAACCCCACCTCCCTACCTACCTTTCTCTATCTCCCTCTCTCGATATATTCTCCCCTAATTTTTAACTTCCCTTCACCACCCAAACCCATAACCCTCTCTATATCTCTCTCGCTCTACCACCAACAATCACACTCCTCATTCCCCTATCCATACTTCCCCTCTCTCTTTATCTACATTAAACTACCACACTCCTGATCCCCCCTTCTCTCTCTGCCCTCACCTCCCTACCCTCCTCTCTCTCTCGCTGCCCCCTTACACTGCCCCCTTCTCTTTGACATATCTCCTGCTCTATTAACCATAACCCTCTTGTTACCACCTAAGTTGTACTTAGTGGTTTTTTATCAAGTGAGCATGGTGAACCGGACAAAGATGATTTGTTCGGACTTTAGAAGACCTTCAGAATTGCTTTTGGGAGGTGCTTGTTGTACTATATCACATGTTGATACCCCATAGGGGAGTTGTAATAAAATTTTCTAGCATGACAACATATTTAAAAGACTCAGTATAATAGACTTTATTTGTCAATCTGATCAGCCTAGGGTGTTTTTTCCCTTGGTTATTATTGGTTATTGAATAAACGACTGATAATTTCTGAGTTTTTCACTCAATACCTCCAAAGTTGGGGTGGTTGGCTTGGCATTTAGGCCTATTGAGGTTATTAGAGTCTATGTGTCAATGTATAAACATGCTAGGCATTATTCTTGAGTCATATGAACATGTATAAGTCCCCCTAGTTTTTTTTTTTTTAATTTTCTAAGTTCTTTTTAAGTTTTAATTTTTCCAAAAGCTTAAGCTATTTTTAATAGTTTAAATGGAAAATTTGGTTTTGTAATAAAAGTGCGCTCAGAAATCAGTTTCAGTCAAAGGGGTGCTCATTTTCAAACTTAGAGCTCCATTTAAACCCATAGACCCACTTTTTCTTAAGTTTTGAGTGATTTGTCCATTACTCAGGTAAAAAATCCCTAAAAATCAAATATTGATTCTTTTAATTAATAAATAAATTAAATAATGGAGAAAATTCAAAATCCTAAATCATTGGGATTTTCTCCGATTTGACTGAAATCAGTCTCATCAGCTTAGGATTGACTGGATATGACCATCCCTTATAGAAGGAGGTGACCTGTGCTGAACAGGGAGTGCATTACTGCATGCAATCTTGGGAATTATGCCCTCTCTCTCTCTCCTCCACACATGTGGGCTCATCTTGATGAGTTTTGGTGGATGATTCAGTTAGAAGGTTGAGGTGTCAGCCATATCAACTCTTTGATTGACAGTTTCACTTAGTGAGACTCAGATCAGGCTCAGTTAGACACCGATCAAGCCTAGATTGACTCCACATGCAGCTGCAGTCTCTCTCTCTTAGGGAATTGCACCCCCCTGGGCTAGTTTTCCAGTTTTTGTTATAAATAAAGCTCAGTTTTCCTCTTCCAAGATAGTTAGAGATATATTGAGAATTTGTTGCTATTGTATTGTATTGTTTACTATTTTTTAATAAATAATCTCTGGAGGAAATATCTATGGTGTAATGCTCTTCATGTGTGGATAATGATTGTCAAGTGCTTATGAGGTATAATCTGTGTTATTTATCTTTGCTATTTTGGTGGTTAATTGTTGGCCTTGAAGGAGATAGATACCTCCTGTTGGGGTAAGATATCATTATAGTTTGATTTATGCTCTTACTATTTGCTTCTTTCATATCTCTTGGAGTTGCATGTATTTTAAGTTTAATCGCATGCTTTCCAATTATCTTTTTCCAGCAGCACCTATGTTTTAACCATTTGTTTGTGCAAGGATTTCTAAGTCGCAGGTGATATCAATTGTAGAAGGATTTGATATATTTTGCATCTTTCTCAGATTCAGGATCTTTTGGAGGACATAGTCCCTTGGTGTTCCACTAAAGCAGACTCCAAAGCCCAACATTCCTAGGCTTCCAACACTCTTTCTCTCTCTTCCTCCTTCTAAAATCAAATTTTTACCTAGTTACTTTGTTACAAGATTTGTCATTAGTTATATATTTTATCTTAAACTAAAAATTACATAGATCTATTATGTCAAGGATCATAATCTAGATCTCATTCCTAAAAAGTTTCATAAAGCATTCTAGATCTAGTTTAGGGAAATCGTCTGTTTTTCATGGCAATTTAAAGAGAATCCATAGTTTTTATGAATTAGAATTATGTTTCTATTTTTAAAAGATAAAATCCAAAAATCAGTGCACATCTCATTTTATTCCCAAACAAAAAGCCAAGATCCCAATGAAAGCTTGCTTTTCTTGGTTCCTTTTTTTACCGTTTTAACTAGTTTTAACTTAGTTTTTTTTGGTTTAAACTAGGCTGACACAAAGGTACTTTCAAAGTGATTTTGGGAATATTTAATTATAATAATATTTCTTTATTTTATAATTCATAACAGAAATAGGAGAATATGTTGTTTGAAAGTGGCTTTTGGATCATCCGAATCCCCCCAGGGGTCTCCTTTTTTACTGTAATTTTAATTTTGGGAAATTTGTAGGATATTGGTTTCATCCTATATAAGAACCAAGAGGATTTAGATATTTTTACTGATATTTTAACAACATATAATAAAAAATTTCTCTGAATAGGCTCTTTCGAGCCCATTCCCCATCCATCCTGGGGGGATTCGTGCCTTTTTTGTCGTTTTTTACAATTTCTTATTTTTCTTTTCTCTAGATTAGTTTCATTGATGCAGAATAATATTATTTGATTAATTTATCATATATTCCATATTACAATATCAAAGTAACTTTAATACTTACCCCACGACTTCTTGATTGACCCGAAAGGGGAAATAGATGCATGGTAGGACTAATTAGAAAACATGTGGTTTTCTTCCTTTTTGCTACTTATCATTAATATTTGCAAAAAATATTTTAAAATAAACCCCTTCCTTGATTTCCCGGTTGAGGTCCACTTGGACCGAAAGAGGTTCATGGAAGGTTTTTCTTTCTAAAAAACATATCCTTTAAAATTTACTAAAATTGACAAGACTCCGGTGTGTATGCTCTGCACTTAGATGCGGTTCATTCGATTAGTCAAGCTACATCAAAAGAAACATGAGTGACTAGATTAATTAGTCTTCACCTTCCCTAATTAAGCACCATTGGGAGAAAATCCAATGCCTCGATCAAACCGCAAACACTGGAAAAATACCCAAAGGAAGTGGGAACTTCTGGACAGTGACCTTGGGGTGTCGATCTCTGTTACACCTTCGGGTGTATTATGAACACAGTGTCAGAGACTCCATTCATCCCACACATTCCTTATAGGTAGCCGTGAAGGTTGATTTTTGGACATACTCCAAGTACCCCTCGGGTATATCTGGAGTCCCCCTTCACCTAATTTTAATCCACTCATATTTCACATTAACGTAAAATGTACCAATAGGCAATTGTAAAACATTCACTCCAAGCACATGCAAGTACTTTGATTATTTTATGACTCCATTTACAATGAACTGGTTCTATGTTTAAATCTTTTGGTATATATATATTGTGTCTCAGCATTGTAATTTCTTGTGCTCATTTTGTTATCTTGTCATCTATGGTTATTAATGTTTAATTTCAAACTCCTAAATAACTCATTTGGTATAAAATCATCATACTAAAGTAATTTTCCTAAGTAACTTAATAGGTTCTACCCCCCTTGGATTTGTTAGGAGTTGACCCTAAATGGAGGAGTCAAGAACAAGGTGACAGCCTTGACTCAAGACTTTCCCCCAAGGACACACCGAGTGGCTTGAAGAATTATGCCATGTCCCTCCCCAGGTGTGTGAAATGTAGCAACACTTTTTGGCACCGTTGTCGGGGATAAATATTTTTATTCCCGAACTACGACTTTTGTTTTCTTTCTTTTTGTTTTTTCTTTGTTTGATGAATTCTTAGAATAGATTTATTTTCGTCTCGCAACTCCACTAACTTTTTTAAATTTTTATTTTTTACAAATAAAAGAAAAAAATAATTTTTGTGAAAGATTTATAAATGCTTATTTTTATTTTTCACATGGCAAATCCATTGAAAGGATAAAACCCTTGTTTCTCACAAAAAAAAAATTGAGATTGATTGTGTGTAGGTGAGCCCATGTAACAATGAAATTTAAAGTTCAACTCCATTCTTCAGTTCCAGACACTCTCCATGATCACTTATTCTTGATATGGATATTAAAAGAATAGAAATTGATGCTCGAGTTTCTTGTGATTGTCCTCCCATTGATTTATCTAGGATCCCTCGATTTCCTAATTGTCTCGTTAGTGAAATGATATCTACTTCCCTTCCAGGCTTTCGGGGAGATGATAATGATCACTCAGCCAGATTCCATGTTATGACTTTTCTATCACATATGAGTAAAAACAACATTCAACATGAGGATCATATGATGGCGATGTTTTCTCATTCTCTAGAAGGGGATGCTTCATGTTGGCTTCATGAGTGTTTTCGTGAGAAATCTATTACTTCCCTTGAAAAATTCTTCGAAATATTTTTGAAGCAGTGGCATTATGATGGGAATGATATTGAATCATTTGATGCTAAATCATTCATTAAGACCAATTTGAAGTACTTATTTCCTTGGAAAGATTTTCGTATGGAATATCCTAAGATATGTAGTATCAACATGGTGCACAACACCCAACATTTAGAAATCCATTATGATCCCATTGAGTCTGTGCATGAAGAGCCATTAGTTGAAAAAATTGTTGAAGACCCTCCTCATGTAACATCAACAGAGAATAGTGATGATTGGGAATGCTTTCATGATTATTTTAGTGATGATGATCACATTTGTACTCCATATCTACTTAAGGATGAAACCATTGCAGAATATTATAGTGAAACTTATGCTGAAAACCGTAATGTGCATAATGGGACTCCTACATGTTCTCCATATAATGATGATAGTACGGAAGGTTTACTACCTTGTTCCCATTTTTATAAAGAAGATGAGTATGAAAATGAGGACAAGTATAACTTGGAGCATGATGCAAGTGACGAAGACTCCCTTATCCAACAAAGATGTTGAAGAGGAGTCTTGGACATTCATGGAAAATCCAGTCTATAAGGAAAATAATGAACCATAAACTTTTGATGGTTTTGTTCATTCTCATGTCTATGGCATATCTAAAGGCCAGAGCATGGACCTTCTGGCCTTGGGAAATATTGATATAGAAAAGGAGCATGAATTTTATCCATATGATCAGTCTGATCCATATATCAGTATCAGTAATGAAGACAAAGAGAACTTGATATCAGAATGTGATATCAGCAATGGAGAATCCATCACATCTGACATAGATGGCGGTGATGACTATTGGAATTTTTGTGAATATCTTATTGAGAATCCCATCTGTGCTATATCCAACAAGGGGAGTGTCTATTTAGAAATTTGTGGAAGTCAAATTTACTATACTTCCATAGAGGGAAGCGTGGATCTGGAGACCTGGGAAAATCCTAGTATGGAAAAGGAGCATTCAAAACTCTTATATGATCATTCAGAGTCATATCATTCAAATCCGTACAAAGGTATTAATAATGAAGACAATGAGAAGCAGCGTTGTGAAAATACAAGTGTGATGGAGTCAGTGGAATTTCAGTCCCAACTATCATTTTCACATATAGAGTTTCCTTATGATTTGGACCCGCTTGGGGATTATACAATGAGTTATCATCCAGTAAGCCTTGATGATCAGTATGATGGTGTATTCAATCTTCCTCATCATTTTGATTTGTATCTCAAACCTATCTAGTCATGGATAGAAACAACTTGCATAAGAACCTACCCATTTGGGAAGAAATTTAATGACTTTATTCATGCCTATGATTTCCCATCCAGCTCGCCCATTCCGGATCATCACGCAGGTTTGCATTTTCTAAATAAAGTATCCTTGCTTTGGCTGGTAACCAAAGATAAGGAAAATTTTGTTTATGTTAATAAAATGCTTAGGTGGTTACATTGGATTTTTTATTACACTTAACCCTCAGTTATATCATGATTAGAGTAGGAAAATAAGCTCCTTCAAAAAGAGCATTTACTTTCTTCATTTTTGTTTTGTACTTAGCTTTAACAAAAAAATTCTTTCATTAGTTAGGTACATTTATTTTGTTTAAATAAATCAGCTTAATGGTTCATTTGGATTTTATATAAAGCTTGTGCTACTGAGGTTTTCTTGTCAAGTCCAGATTTTTCTACAGAGTATACTAACCAGAGATTTTGGTGTTCTCGTATCCTCTCCTTGCCTTAAGACCAGATTGAGCACACATCCCACTGTTGGAGCCATATGTTACCACCTAAGTTGCACTTAGTGGTTTTTTATCAAGTGAGTGTGGTTAACCTGGAAAAGATGATTTGTTCGGACTTCAGAAGACCTTCAGAATTGCTTATGGGAGGTGCTTACTGTACTATATCACATGTTCATATCCCATAGGGGAGTTTTAATAAAATGTTATAGCATGATAGTGTTGATAAAATACTCAGTCTCTTAGACTTTATTTGTCAATCCAATCAGCCCAAGGTATTTTTTCCCTTGGTTATTATTGGTTATTGAATAAACGACTGATAATTTTTGAGTTTTTCACTCAATACCTCGAAAGTTGGGGTGGTCGGCTTGGAATTTAGGCCTATTGAAGTTATTAGAGTCTATGTGTCAATGTATAAACATTCTAGGAATTATGGTCGAGTCATATCAACATGTCTAAGTCCCCCTAGATTTTAATTTTTTAATTTTTTTTTAATAGTCTAAATGGAAATTTTGGTTTTGTAATAAAAGTGGGCTTGGAAATCAGTTTCAGTCATGGGGCTACTCATTTTCAAACTTAGAGCACCATGTAAACCCATAGACCCACTTTTTCTAAGTTTTGAGTGATTTGTCCATCACTCAGGTCAAAAATCCCTAAAAATCAAATATTGATTCTTTTAATTAATAAATTAATTAAATAATGGAGAAAATTCAAAATCCTAAATCATTGGGATTTGCTCTAATTTGATTGAAATCAGTCTCATTGGCTTCAGATTGACTGGATCTAACCATACCTTGATAGAAGGAGGTCATATGGCTAAATAGGGAGTGCATTACTGCATGCAATGTTGGGAATTGTGCCCTCTCTCTCTCCTCCACACATGAAGGCTCATCTGGATGAGTTTTGGTGGATGCTTCAATTAGCAGGTTCAGGTGTCAGTCAGATCAGCTCTCTGACTAACAGTTGCACTTAGTGAGACTCATATCAAGCTCAGTTAGACACATATCAAGCCCATATTGACTCCACATGTAGCTGTAGTCTCTCTCTCTTTGGGAATTGCGCCCCCCTAGGCTAGTTTTCCAGTTTTTGTTATAAATAAAGCTCGGTTTTCCTCTTCCAAGATAGTTAGAGATAGATTAAGAAGTTGTTTCTATTGTATTGCATTGTTTACTATTTTGGAATAAAGAAGTTTTGGAGGCAAGATCTATGGTGTAATGTTCTTCATGTGTGGATGGTGATTGTCAAGTGCTTATGAGGTATAATCCGTGTTATTTATCTTGTTTTTTTGTTGGTTCATTGTTGGCCTTGAAGGAGAGAGATATCTCCTATTGGGGTAAGAGATCATTATAGTTTTATTTATTCTTTTACTGTTTGCTTCTTTGAGATCTCTTGGAGGTGCATGTATTTTAAGTTTAATTGCATGCTTTTCAATTATCTTTTTCCAGCAACACCTGTGTTTTAACCATATGTTTGTGCAATGATTTCTAAGTTCTAGGTGATCTCACTTGTAGAAGGGGTTGAGATAGTTTGCATATTCCTCATATTTAGGATCTTTTGGAGGACATAGTTCCTTAGTGTTCCACTAAAGAAGACTCCAAAGCCCAACATTCCCAGGCTTCCAGCACTTTTTCTCTCTCTTCCTCCTTCTAAAATCAATTTTTTACCTGAATTCCGTTGTTACAAGATTTGTCATTATTCAGATATATTATATTAAAGTAAAAATTACATAGATATATTATTTCAAGGCTCATAATTTAGATCTCATTCCTAAAAAGTTTCATAAAGCATTCTAGATCTAGTTTAGGGAAATCGTCTGTTTTGCATGGCTATTTAAAGAGAATCCATAGTTTGCATGCATTATATTTCTATTTATGTTTTTAAAATTTAAATTCAATAAATCATTGCACATCTCATTGGCTTCCAAAACAGCAAGCCAAGATCCCAAGGAAAGCTTGCTTTCCTTGGTTCCTTTTTTTACCGTTTTAACTAGTTTTAACTTAGTTTTTTTTGGTCTAAAGTAGGCTGACCCAAAGGTAATTTAAAAGTGATTTTGGGAATATTTCATTCTAATAATATTTATTTATTTTATCATGAATAAAATAAAGAGGAGAAGCTTCTGTTCGAAAGTTTCTTTTGGATCATCTGAATCCCCCCAGGGGTCTCCCTTTGGACTGTAACTTAATTTTGGAAAATTTGTAAGATATTGGTTTCATATTGCATAAGAAACAAGAGGATTTAGATAATTTGAATGATATTATAACAACAGATAATAAATTTTTTCTTCGAATAGACTCTTTCGATCCCATTCCCCATCCCCCTCTAGGGGGATTCACGTCTTTTTTGTCGTTTTTTGCAATTTCTTATTTTTCTTTGCTCTAGATTAGTTTCATATAGAAAATAATATGCTTTGATTACTTTATCACATATTCCATTTTACAGTATCAAAGTAACGTTAATACTTACCCCACGACTTCTCGATTGACCCAAAAGGGGAAAGAGATGTGTGGTAGGACTAATTAAAAAAATTGTGTTTTGCTTCCTTTTTGTTGCTTATCATTAATCTCTGCAAACAATATTTTAAAATAAACCCCTTCCTTTATTCCCTTATTGAGGTCCAATTGGACCGAAAGAGGTTCGTAGAAGGTTTTTCCTTCTAAAAAACACATCCTTTAAAATTTACTAAAATTGACAAGACTCTGGTGTGTATGCTCTCCACATGGATGCGGTTCATTTGATCAGTCAAGATGAATCAAAAGAAAAATGAGTGACTAGATTAATTAGTCTTCACCTTCCCCAATTAACTACCATTAGGCGAAAATCCAACGCCTCGATCAAACCGTAAATGGTGGCAGAATACCCAAAGGAAGTGGGAACTCCCGGACAGTGACCTCGGGGCACCAATATCTGTTACACCCTGGGGTGTATTATGAAGACATCCTTAGAGACTCCATTCATCCAACACATTCCTTGTGGGTAGCTATGAATGTTTATTTTTGGACATACTCCAAGTACCCCTCAGGTATATCTGGAGTCGCCCCTCGCCTAATTTTAATCCACTCATATTTCACATTAACTTAAAATGTAGCAAGAGGCAATTGAAAAAGATTCACTCCAAGCACATGCAAGTGCGTTGATTATTTTATGACTCCATCTACAAGGCACTGGTTCTGTGTTCAAATATTTTGATATATATATATATATATATATATATATATATATATATATATATATTGTGTCTCACAATTGNATCTATTGTTATTAATGTTTAATTTCAATCTCCTAAACAACTCATTTAGTATAACATATTCATATTAAAGTAATTTGCCTTAGTAACTTAATAGGGTCTACCCCCATTGGCTTCATTAGTAGTTGAGCTTAAACGGAGGAGTCAAGAACAAGGTGACAATCTTGACTCAAGACTTCCCCCAAGGACACACCTAGTCGCTTGAATATTTCTGACACGTCCCCCACCACCCCCCCCAAGTGTGTGAAAGGAGGAAACACTTCTGCCAAAAAGTGTTTTCGCCTTTCACACACCTGGGGGGTTAGTGGTAGAAATATTCAAGCCACTAGGTGTTTCCTTAGGGGCATGTCTTGAGTCAAGGCTGTCACCTTGTTCTTGACTCCTCCATTTAGGCTCAACTCCTAACCAAGCCAAGAGGGGTAGACCCTATTAAGTTACTAAGGAAAATTAATTTAGTTTGATAATGTTAAATTGACATAGTTTCTTAGGAGTTTGGAATTAACCATAGATAACCATAGATAACACGATGAAAAATAAGCACAATAAAGCACAATGCTAAGACACAATATATATATATATCAAAATCTTTAAACACAGAACCAATGCCTTAAAAATGGAGTCATAAAATAATCAAAGTACTTGCATGTTCTTGGAGTGAATATTTTACGATTGACTCTTGGTACGTTTTAAGTTGATGTGAAATATGAGTGGATTAAAATTAGGCGAGGGGGGACTCCAAATATACCCGAGGGGTAATTGGAGTATGTCCAAAAATGAACCTTCATGTCTACCCACAAGGAATGTGTGGGATGAATGGAGTCTCTAATACTGTCTTCATAATACACTCGAGGGTGTAACAGAGATTGGCTCCCTGAGTTCACTGTCCAGGATTTCCCACTTCCTTTGAGTATTTTGCCACTGTTTACGGTTTGATTGAGGCGTTGGATTTTCGCTTGATCGTGGTTAATTGGGGAAGGTGAATCCTTATTGATATATTCACTCACATTTATTTTGATGCATCTTAACTGATTGGATGAACCGTAGCCAAGTGGAGAGCATACACACAGGAGTCTTGTCAATTTTAGTAAATTTTAAAGGATGTGTTTTTAGAAAGGAAAACCCTCCAGGAACCTCTTTTGGTCCAAGTGGAATTCAATAGGGGAATCAAGGAGGGGGTTTATTTTATAAATATTGTTTGCATAAATTAATGACAAGCAGCAAAAAATAATCAAACCACATGTTTTCTAATTAGTCCTACCACGCATTTCTTTCCCTTTTGGGTCAATCAAGAAGTCATGGGGTAAGTATTAAAGTTACTTTGATACTGCAATATGAAATATATGATAAATTAATCAAAGTATATTATTCTACATAAATTAAACTAATCTTAAGTGAGAAAAATAAGAAAATGCAAAAAATGGGAAAAAGGACATGAATCCCCCTAGGGGGGATGGGGAATGGGCTCGAAAGAGCCTATTCAAAGAAATTTTTTATTATCAGCAGTTAAAATATTAGAAAAATTATATGATTACTATTTTTTGTTATACATAATTAAACCAAGATCTTACAAAGTGCCAAAATTTTAGATTACAGTCAAAACGGGAGACCCCTGGGCGGATTCGGATGGCTCGAAAGTCATTTTCGAACAACAATTTAGAATATTTTTGTTATACCTTCTAAAAAAGAACAAGTTTATTAAAATTTAATATTCCCAAAATCAGTTTGAAAATACCTTTGGGTCAGCCTACTTTAAACCAACAAAAAGCTAAGTTAATACTAGTAAAAAAGGTTAAAAAGGGACCAAAGAAAGCAAGATTCCCTTGGGATCTTCGCTTGTTGTTTGGGAAGACAATAATATGGGCATATATTTCTGGATTTTATATTTTAAAATAGTAAAAATAAGTCTAATTCATGCAAACTACGGATTCTCTTTAAAGTGTCATGCAAAAAGGACAATTTCCCTAAAACTAGATCTAGAATGCTTATGAAACTTTTAAGGAGCAAGATCTAGATTATGAGCCTTGAGGAAATATATATATGTTAAGTTTTACTTTAAGATAATAGATCTAAATAATATCAAAGCTTGTAAACAAAGTAACTAGGTAAAATTTTGAATTTTAGGAGGAAGAGATAGAAAGAGTGTTGGAAGCTTGGGAATGTTGGGCTTTGGAGTCTGCTTTGGTTGAACACCGAGGGACTATGTCCTCGAAAAGAACCTAAATATGAGGAAGATGAAAACTATCTCAACCCCTTCTACAAGTGAGATCACCTGCAACTTACAAATCCTTGCACAAACAAACGATTAAAACATAGGTGTTGTTGGAAAAAAACCATTAGAAAGCATGCAATTAAACTTAAAATACATGCAACTCCAAGAGATCTGAAACAAGTGAAAAATAAGAGCATAAATCAAACTAGAATGATCTCTTACCCCAATGGGAGGGAGCTCTCCTTCAAGGCCAACAATTAACCAACAAAAGAAAATATAAATAATACAAACTATACTTCATAAGCACTTGACAATCACCGGGCCACACATGAAAAGCATTACACCATAGATATTGCCTCCAAATATTTCTTTATTCCAAAATAGTAAACAATAAAATAAAAACAGCTCCTCAATCCAACTCTAACTAGCTTGGAAGGGGAAAACCGTGCTTTATTTATAGAAAAAACAGGAAATCTAGCCCAGGGGGGCGCAATTCCCAAGGAAAGAAAGACTGCAGTTGCATATGGATTCAATCTGGGATTGATTTGTGTCTAACTGAGCCTGATATGAGTCTCACTAAGTGCAACTGCCAATCGAAGAGATGATATGACTGACACCTCAACCTTCTAACGAAAGCATCCACCAAAACTCTTCTAGATGAGCCCATGTGTGTGGAGGAAAGAGAGAGGGCATAATTCCCAAGATCACATGCAATAATGTACTCTCTGTTAAGCCCGAATCAACTCCTTCTATCAAGGAATGGTCATATCCAGTCAATCCCAAGCCAATGAGACTGATTTCAGTCAAATCGGAGTGAATCCCAATGATTTAGGATTTTGAATTTTCTCCATTATTTAATTAATTTATCAATTAAATAATCAATATTTGATTTTTAGGGATTTTTGACCTGAGTGANCTCAAAACTTAGGAAAAGTGTGCTTATAGTTTTGCATGGTGCTCTGAGCTTGAAAATGAGAACCCCCATGACTGAAACTAATTTCTGAGCCCACTTTTATTACAAAACCAATTTTTCCAATTAGACTATTAGAAAATAGCCTAAGTTTTGTGGAAAATTTTAAAATTAAAAAAAAAACCTAGGGTGACTTAGACATGTTCATATGACTCGACCATGATGCCTACCATGTTTATACATTGACATATATACTCTAATAACCTCAATAGGCCTAAATACCAAGTTGACCACCTGAACTTTGGAGTTATTGAGTGAAAAACTCATAAATTATCAGTCGTTTATTCAACAACCAATAATAACCAAGGGAAAAAACACCTTGGGATGATCGGATTGAGAAATAAAGTCTAAGAGACCAATTCGTTTACAGACACTATCATTCTAGAACATTTTATTACAACTTCCCTATGGGGTATGAACTTGTGATATAGTACAACAAGCACTTCTCAGAAGCAAGTCTAAAGGTCTTCTAAAGTCCGAACAAATCATCTTTGTCCTGTTCACCAGGCTCACTTGATACAAAACCACTAAGTACAACTTAGGTGGTAACATCTAGCTCCAACTACGGCACGTGTGCTCGATCTGGTCATAGGGCAAGGAGAAGATATGAGAACACCAGAATCTCTGGTTTATATACCTTGTAAAAACATCTCAACTTGACAAGAAAACCTCAGTGGCACAAGCTTTATATAGCATCCAAATGAACCATTAAGATGATTTATTTAAACAAAATAAATGTACCTAACTAATGAAAGAAAAGTAAATGCTCTCTTTCAAAGAGATTATTTTCCTACTCTAAGCATGATATAAAAAAGGGTTAAGTGTAATAAGAAATCCAATGTAACCACCTAATCATTTTATTAACATAAAAAAAATTGCCTTGTCTTTGGTTACTAGCCAAAGTAAGGATACTTTATTCAGAAAATGCAAACCTGCGTGATGATCCGGAATAGGTGGGTTAGATGGGAAATCATAGGCATGAATAAAGTCATTAAAGTTCTTCCCAAACTAGTAGGTGCTTGCACAAGCTACTTCTATCCATGACTAGATAGGGTTGATATACAAATTAGAATGATAAGGCAGATTGACTGCACCATCATACTGATGATTAAGGCTTACCGAATGATAACTCATTGTATAAACCCCAAGCGGCTCCAAATCATAAGGGAACTCTATATGTGAAGATGCTAGTTGAGTCTGAAATTCCACTGACTGCATCACATCTGTCTTTTCACAACACTGCTTCTCAATGTATTCATTATTGATACCTTTTTGTGGATCTGCATGATATGACTCTGAATGATCATATAAGAGTTTTAAATGCTGCTCTTTCATACTAGGATTTACCCAGGTCTCCAGATCCATGCTTCCCTATATGTAAGTATAGTATATTGGACTTCCACAAATTTCTAAATAGACACTCCCCTTGCTAGAGATAGCATAGATGGGGTTCGCAATAAGATATTCACAAAAATTCCAATAGTCATTGTCAGATGTGATGGATTCCCCATTGTTGATATCAAGTTCTCTTTATCTTAACTATTGATACTGACATATGGCTCAGACTGATCATATGGATAAACTACATGCTCCTTTTCTATATCAAAATTTCCCAAGGCCACAAGGTCCATGCTCTCTCCTTTAGATATGCCATAGAGAGAAGAATCAACAAAACCATCAAAGGTTTCTAGTTCATCATTTTCCTCATAGACTGTATTTTCCATGAATGTCTAGGACTCCTCTTCAACATCTTTGTCAGACATAAGGGATTCTTTGTCACTTGTATCATGCTCCAAGTTATACTTGTCCTCATTTTCATATTCATCTTCTTCAGAAAGATGGGAACAAGGCAGTAAACCTTCCAGGCTGTAATCATTATATGGAGAACAGGTAGGAGTCCCATCATGCACATTACAGTTTTCATATTAAGTTTCACTATAAAATTCTGCAATGGTTTCATCATTAAGTATATCTTGAGTACAAATGTGATCATCATCACTAAAATAATCATGAAAGAATTCTCAATCATTACTATTCTCTGTTGATGTTACATGAGGAGGGTCTTCAACAATTTTTTCAACTAATGGCTCTTCATGCACAGACTCAATGGGATCATAATGGATTTCTGAATGTTGGGTGTTGTACACCATGTTGCTACTACATATCTCAGGATATTCCATATGAAACTCTTTCGAAGGAAATAAGTACTTCAAATTGGTCTTAATGAATGACTTAGCATTGAATGATTTAATATCATTCCCATCATAATGCCACTACTTCAAACATATTTCGAAGAATTTTGCAAGGGAAGTAATAGATTTCTCAGGAAAACACTCATGAAGCTAACATGAAGTGTCCCCTTGTAGAGAATGAGCAAACATCACCATCATATGATCCTCATGTTGAATGTTGTTTTCACTCATATGTGATAGAAAAATAATAACATGGAATCTGGCTGAGTGATCACTCTCATCTCCCCGAAATCTTGGAAGGGAAGTAGATGTCATTTCACTAACAAGACGATTAGGAAAGGCAAGGATCCTAGAGAAATCAATGGGAGGATAATCATAGGAAACTCGAGCAGAAATTTCTATTCTTTTAATATCCATATCAAGAATAATTCATCATGGCAAATGTCTGGAACTGAAAATTGGAGTTGAGCTTTAAATTTTACTGTTACGTGGGCTCACCTACACACAATCAATCTCAATTTTTTTTGGTGAGAAACAAGGGTTTTATCCCTTCAATGGAGTCGCCATGTGAGAACAAAAATATACAGTTAAGAACTCTCACAAAACTATTTTTTTCTTTTCTTGTAAAAATAAAAAACTAAAAAAAACTCAGTGGAGTCGCTAGATGAAAATTAAAGATCTACTCTAAGCATTCATCAAACAAAGAAAACACAAAAAGGAAGAAAACAAGAGTCGTACTCTAGGAATAAAAATAGTTATCCTCCGCAACAACGCCAAAAAGTGTTGCCATATTTCACACACCTCGGGGGGGACGTGGCAGAAATCTTGAAGCCACTAAGTGTGTCCTTGGGTGCAAGTATCAAGTCAAGGCTGTCACCTTGTTCTTGACTCCTTTGTTTAGGATCAACTCCTAACGAAGCCAAGGGGGGTAGACCCTATTAAGTTACTAAGGCAAATTACTTTAGTTTGATGATGTTAAATTGAGATAGTTGCTTAGGAGTTTGAAATTAACCATAAATAACAATAGATGACAAGATGAAAAATAAGAACAATAAAGCACAATGCTGAGACACAATATATATATATATCAAAAGATTTAAACATAGAACCAGTGCCTTAAAAATGGAGTCATAAAATAATCAAAGTACTTGCATGTGCTTGGAGTGAATGTTTTTTGATTGCCTCTTGATACATTTTAAGTTGATGTGAAATATGAGTGGATTAAAATTAGGCTAGGGGGGAATCCAGATATACTCGAGGGGTACTTGGAGTATGTCCAAAAATTAACCTTCACATATTTTCACAAGGAATGTGTGGGATAAATGGAGTCTCTAAGACCGTGTTCATAATACACCCGAGGGTGTAACAAAGATCGGCGCCCTGAGGTCACTGTCCAGGAGTTCCCACTTCCTTTAGGTATTTTGCCACCATTTATGGTTTGATCGAGGCGTTGGATTTTTTCCTGATGGTGGTTAATTGGGGAAGGTGAATCCTAATTAATCTAGTCACTCATGTTCATTTTGATGCAGCTTGACTTATCGGATGAACCGCAGCCAAGTGCAGAGCATGCACACCGTAGTCTTGTCAATTTTAGTAAATTTTAAAGGATGTGTTTTTAGAAAGAAAAACCCTACAGGAACCTCTTTCGGTCCAAGTGGACCTCAATCGGGGAATCAAGTAGGTGGTTGATTTTAGAAATATTTTTTGCAGAAATTAATGACAAGCAGCAAAAAAGAAGAAAACCATAGGTTTTCTAATTAGTCCTACCACGCATCTCTTTCCCCTTTCAGGTCAATCGGGAAGTCATGGGGTAAGTATTAAAGTTACTTTGATATTTCAATATGGAATATATGATAAAGTAATCAAATTATATTTTTATTCATAAATGAAACTAATCTAAAGCGAGAAATATAAGAAAATGCAAAAAACAGAAAAAAGGATGTGAATCCCCCAAGGAGGGATGGGGGATGGGCTTGAAAGAGGCTATTCGAAGAATTTTTTATTATTAGTGGTTAAAATATCAGAAAATTTATATGATTCCTCTTTTTTTTTATACATAATGAAACCAATAACTTACAAAGTGCCAAAATTAAAGATTACAGTCAAAACGGGAGACCCCTGGGGGGATTCGGACGGCTCGAAAGTCACTTTCGAATAGAAGCTTCTCCTCTTTATTTTATACCTTCTAAAAATAGTTATTTTATTAAAATTAAATATTTCCAAAATCACTTTGAAACTACCTTTGGTTCAGCCTACTTTAAACCAAAAAAAAAGCAAAGTTAAAACTAGTAAGAAAGGTAAAAAAGGAACCAAGCAAAGCAAGCTTTCCTTGGGATCTTGGATTGCTGTTTTGGAAGCCAATAAGATGTGCACTTATTGCTGTATTTTATATTTTAAAAAATAAAACATAAATCTAATGCATGCAAACTATGGATTTTCTTTAAAGTGCCATGTAAAAATGATGATTTCCTTAAAACTAGATCTAGAATACTTATGAAACTTTTAAGCAACAAGATCTAGATTATGAAGCTTGAGGGAATAGATCTATGTTAATTTTTACTTGAATATAATATCTCTAAATAATATCAAATCTTTTAAACAAATTAACCAGGTAAAATTTTTATTTTTAGGAGGAAGAGATAGAAAGAGTGTTGGAAGCCTAGGAATGTTGGGCTTTGGAGTATTCTTTGGTGGAACACCTAGGGACTATGTCCTCCAAAATAACCTGAATATGAGGAATATTCAAACAATATCAACCCATTCTACAAGTTAAATCACCTACAACTTAGAAATTCTTGCACAAACAAATGGTTAAAACATAGGTGTTGCTGGAAAAAGACCATTAGAAAGCATGCAATTCAACTTAAAATACATGCAACTCCAAGAGATCTGAAACAAACAAACAGTGAGAGAATAAATCAAAATAAAATGATCTTACCCAAATGGGAGGGCACTCTCCTTCAAGGCCAACAATTAACCAGCAAAATCAAAGAGCAATAATACATATTATACCTCATAAGCACTTGACAATCACCATCCACACATGAAAAGAATTACACCATATATCTTGTCTCCAAATCTTTATTTATTCCAAAATAGTAAACAATACAATAACAACAGCTCCTCAATCCATCACTAACTGGCTTGCAAGGGGAAAACCATTCTTTATTCATAGAAAACACAGGAAATCTAGCCGAGGGGGCGCAATTCCCAAGGAGAGAGAGAGACTACAACTACATCTAGAGTCAATATGGGATTGATCTATGTCTAACTGAGCTTGATATGAGTCTCATTGAGTGTAAATGTCAATTAGAGAGCTGATGTGACTAACACCTCAACCTGCTAATTGAAGCATCCACCAAAAGTCATCCAGATGAGCTCAGACATGTTGAGGAGAGAGAGAGGGCGCAATTCCCAATATTGCATGCAATAATGTACTCTTTGTTCAGCCTAGAACAACCCCTTCTATTATGGAATGGTCAGATCTAGTCAATCCCAAGACGATGATACTAATTTTAGTCAAATTGGAGAAAATCCCAATGATTTAGGATTTTGAATTTTCTCCATTATTTAATTAATTTATCAATTAAATAATCAATATTTGATTTTTAGGGATTTTTGACCTGAGTGATGGACAAATCACTCAAAGCTTAGGAAAAGTGGGTTTATGGGTTTGCATGGTGATCTGAGCTTGAAAATGAGCACCCCCGTGACTAAAACTAATTTTCGAGCCCACTTTTATTACAAAACCAATTTTTCCAATTAGACTATTAAAAAGTAGCCTAAGTTTTGTGGAAAAATTTAAAATAAAAAAAACTTAAAAAAATTTAAAAAAAAACTGGGGGGACTTAGATATGTTCATATAACTCGATCATGATGCCTATAATGTTTATACATTGACACATAGACTCTAATAACCTCAATAGGCCTAAATTCCAAGCCGACCACCCTAACTTTGGAGGTATTGAGTGAAAAACTCAGAAATTATCAGCCGTTTATTGAACAACCAATAATAAGCAAGGGAAAAAACACCCTGGGCTAATCAAATTGACAAATAAAGTCTAAGAGACCAAGTCTTTAATAGACACTATCATGCTCGAACATTTTAGTACAACTCCCCTATGGGGTATGAACATGTGATATAGTACAACAAGCACCTCCCAGAAGCAATTCTGAAGGTCTTCTGTAGTCCGAACAAATCATCTTTGTCTGGTTCACCATGCTCACTTGATAAAAAACAACTAAGTAAAACTTAGGTGGTGACACCTCTCTATCTCTCTCTATCCAACCCCCACACTAATCATCCCCCTATCCCTACCTCCTACCATTGTCTTTCTCTCTCTCTCTATTCCAGCTTCCACACTCCTCATAACCCTATCGCTGCCATTTTTCCCTCTCACTATTTCTATATCCCCACTCCTCACACCATACCACTGCCTCCCATCTCTCTCTCTCTCTCTCTCTCTCTCTCTCTCTCTCTCTTTATCCAAAATCCCTCATTACATATCCCTCTATCCATGTTACCATTCTCTATCCACATCCCCAACTCCCCACTACTGTACCTCTTTCCCTGCCTATTGTATCTCTCTCTCTCTCTCTATATATATATATATGATGGTTATCTATATATAAATATAACCATCATACTTGTCATTCCCTATCCATACTCTCTCTCTCTCTCTACATAAAATACCCAAACTCCTCTTCACCCTCTCTCTCTACCCCCTCCTTCCTACCCACCTCTCCCTCTCTCTCTTACGGTATACTCTCCCCTTCTCTTTAAATTCCCTCTTCCACCCAAACCAATAAATTTATCTATCTCTCTCTCTCTCTACTACCAAACATCACACTAAGAATTCCCCTATCCATACTACCCCCCCTCTCTCTCTACATCCCACCCCCACACTTCGCATCCCACATTCTCTCTTTACCCCCACCTCCCTATCCACTTATCTCTCTCTATATATATATATCCTTATACTCCACCCTTCTCTTTGAATTATCTCCTAGACCATAACCCATAACCCTCTCTCTTGACAACCCCCACACTACTCATTCCATTATCCCTATTTCCCACCTCTCTCTCTCTCTCTCTCTCTCTCTCTCTCTC
>LPNX010535294.1:161887-202648 GCA_001517045.1 Pseudotsuga menziesii
AATCACTCCCCTATCCCTACTTCCCACTCCCCCTCTCTCTTTCACACTCTAAACTATCAACCCACACACTCCTCATCACCCTATAAATACCACCCCGTTTCTCTCTTCCTACACCCTATTCCCTTCTCCACACCCTATACACCTACACCCCATATCTATCTATATCTCTAACCCAACCCCCACCTTCTCATCCCCCTATCTCGAGCACTCCTCTCTCTCCCTACCCCCAGCTCCCCACTCCTATGCCTGCTTCCTCTACCAACAATATATCTCTGTCCCTCTCTTTCTCTCTCTCTCTCTCTTCCTAACCCCCCTATTACTACCCCTACACCAAACCCTCCCTCCCTCTCTCCCTCCCTCTCTCTCTCTCTTTCTCTCTCTCTCTCTCTATCTATATCTCTCTATGCACATCTAAAACCCTACTCCTCAACTATAACTGTAGTAGGTCTTTCTCCCTTGCTACAGGAAGGAAAAACTCCCTTCTATCTATAGGATGGAAGGGTAGGGTTCCTATGAGAATGAAAGAACATAAAGAAAATAGATAAAAAAACAAAATGAAAACCCTGCACACAAGGTTAGGGCTAAGCTCCACAACCCTGCATCAAACTGTTAGAGAACAAAAGAACCTGCAAGTAATCAATCGAAACCTGCAATAGAATGTTAAACAACAAACCTGAAAACAAATAATGTCAAAAAACTACAATATAACAAATCAAAAACATCAAAAGACAAGTATACCTTCTCTGGTTGGAATGGGCCACCATGCCCTAGCTTGGGAGAGCACCTCTTAATGGATGGGGAGCTATGGCTCAATGGAGGAATGGAGGAGAGGGAGGGTGAATGACTTGAGAGGAAAAGGGGCTCAAGGCACTCACATGGGCACCGTAATGATAGGGAGATGAGAAGTGATTTGAGAGTGACCCCCACCCCTCTATTTATACTATTTCTTAGGGTTTTCAGGGTTTTAAGCCCCTGGTTGGGGATTTTAGCCCCTTTTACCCAAATCTTAGCTCCTTTGGGGGTTTTATGCCCCTTTTGGAGGTTTTAGCCCCTATGGGAGCTAGTTTGGCTCTTTTTAGGGGTTTTCAAGCCCTTTTTTCATATTTTTAAGCCTTTTTAAGATGTGGGGGTCAAATGAGGGTCATGCATGGATGTCCTTGGGTGGTGTAGGTCATGTAGAGCTTAGTGAGGGATTTTTTGGGTTAACAGATTGCCCCCTGATGTGTGAGGGCATGAGCTTATCGTATGGACGATGGACATCATAGGATTTTCTTGAAGAGAGGTGGTGCTTCCTGGGATGGGGTATGGTGGATTTTGGTTTTTGTATTAATATGGTTCCCATCAATGGGTGAGATACAAATAATGTGTGACATGTATATGGATGAGGCAAACATCCCCATGCTCATAACGATGTCAAAATAATAATGGTTATCTAATATCTATAATACAAGAACCAATCATGTACAACTGTTGTTATAATAGTGGTTGCCTCAATGAGAGGCTGAATACAATACTGATCTAAAGAATGGCTACATTAGACCCATGGCATTCTCATGGAATGCTATATCTTCATGACTGATGGTCTGCTAGATCTGGAATGGTACAAATTTTTCTAATGAAGAGTCAGAGTCTCTATCATATAAATATGCTGCATCAATCATAAATCTATATAGAAGCATTGCTGGGCCTTCTGAACACTATCTCCAATGCAACCCGGAAATCACAAGGGGCATGAACTTGTTGGGGTCCATAAAATAGACTCATCAATGTGTTAGGTTCAGGTAACATCTGGGGTCTTTGACCAAATAATACATGGACCAATACCCTATATGAATCTCAATGGTGCAATGATATAGCTAGAGTCGAGCACGTGAGAAACAACCATCCCAAGAGGCACTAAGGAGTCCTCTCAAGTGGTCCAAGGAACTCATCAATGAGGTTAATGAAACTGGGATCTAGGGACCTCTAGTTCTATCCTTTGAAATATATGTGTTCTCATCGACAGAGGGAGACCTACCCCTGGTCAAGGCAATGTTGTTTTCTTGACCAGAAGCGCAAGGGAGATAGCTGAAAGATGTGAGACAATTTGAGGACTGACCCAATGCATGGGGGGGGAGGGAAGGAGTTGAACAGGGGTAGAGAGAGTGTAGTGGACTCAAAATTTCTTTGTTCAGAGTATGAAAACAGGGTAGACCAAGCAGCAAATGAAACTGACTCATGGGAAAGGGATCATAGCTGTAATACAGGGGATGTAATTGCAGATGGGAAATACTTTTGGGGGGTAGGTACTTTTTGTATTGATGGGATCCAAGGAAGACACATTGCAGAGTACTCTGAAAAAAGGCGAATGAAAGTGGGAATGCTTCCAAACTGTTATATGTCAGGTGGTGTCTAAAGACACCATTGTGGTACGATCTCATGGATTTTTGGTGAACCCAAGAAAGAAAATGCTCGATGGATATTTCAATTTTAGAGAGTCCAAAAGCATGAAGAAGACTCCAGTGGGGGATCTTTTTTGTTGGTAGTATCTTGTGCCCAAAAAAGGATAAAAGTATACACAGGAGAGCTTGCCCATAATTTAGGGAATGGGAGACTTATTTACCATTGGTAGTCTAGTCAAGTCAGAAAAGGTTAAACCTATACTGACTGGATGGTCATCCAGATACTTTTACAAGCATGAACGAAACCAAGTTTGCTCAGAAATCTTTTCTTGATGAGAACGCTGGAAAAGAGCTAACGACAACCCATGGTGAGATTTTTCATAAGGTTTGGCCCCTTTGCCCAAGAAAGCATAAAAGGATGTAGAGGGGTATGGTCTTGGCTTAAATATGCCAAGGTGGTCTTTTTCATATGGTAGTCTACATGGTTCGCAAAAGGAGATAAACGAGATGATGTAGACAGCCTTTCCTATACTTTAACGAGTGGGAAAGGAAGCAGCTGCACTTGACAATATTTTCATTCTTTTAGGAGTTAGAAAATATCTTAAAATAAACTCCAGTATGGTCAACCAATCGTGATGGCATAGGTGGTGCCCCTATGTCAGGACAGTGGAAAGTGGTCCAAAGGTCATCCATGCAGTATGGATGGAGCAGGTGGCTCTTAAAAATACCAATACATGCACGGAATAAATCATGGCAGAGGCACATGAATTGGTGTGGTAGTGGCACACAAACCAATTTGGCTCTTGGACATAGTTCAGGATAATTGTGTGTGAGTTGTGGTGGATGGACTTGAATACATGTGATGTGGGTACAATTCCAGAGGCATTTATATGCCAAATGCATGCAAATGAAATGATCCGTCCTCCGGATAATAGTCCGGAAAACCGCATAAGGAACGGTGGGTAGATTAGACATCTATATGTTGAAATGAAATGACATGCCTTCCGAGAAGTGGCCCACGAACCCACATGAGTGGCGGTAGGAAAGTGTGTTGCAAGTATAGGTCCGAAGACACTTGCATCACCATGATGTGGCTCATAAATTGAGGTAACTTCTGGGAAGTGGTCCTGAAAATTACTTGTTAAACATGAGATGATGGTCTCATAAGGAGATAGAGGGCAGAATTTTGAAACCAGTGGTGCAAATGATCTCTCAAATGGACTCCATATGGTCATGTTATGTCGAAAGGGAGAAAATATGTCAAATGGGGCCTATATATGGGTGGGAACCACTTTGTGAAGTGCCATTGTCACTGTTCACTACAGAGTTGGAGAGGTGAGCCCTGCATTTTCTTTTGTTGATTTCTCTTATTTCGACCAGTGGTTTTGAGTTCCGCGACTTGTAGGTAATAGCTCTTGCAAAATCTATCCTTTTCAGTGGTTTACATTTTGAATTTGGTCACCTGGAAGTCCTCTATGATCCTATTAGGGTTTCAATGAGCCAAGTCACACCTTTCAAGGGTAAACGAGTGACTAGGTCGCACGTATGAGGCATTTTTGAGCAACCTGGTTGCTTGTTTTGGCCAAACAGGTGTGATTTGGTATTTAGGTGACATTTTTTGCTGAGAGCTGTGGCTGACAGCTGAACTTTGCTTGTGCAGGATGCCTGAGGCAAAGTGGCATGAGGGAGACTGTAAAGACCTCCAGGAGGAGGATTTCCCTGATGGGAATGTGTGTGCTACATTGGCACATTGTGTTTTACTAAAGTTCATGTGGATACCCCTCATGAAGAGCTTTGGTCTGTTGCTGTAGATATTGGTGAGATTTTGGGATATTGGGGAGGAGGCTTTTATGATCTAGGGACAACATGTTGATATCACGCTGTTTGATGTATACTTTTTTACGTGACTCCCTATGTTGGGAGTTGTTGGCGACTTGGTGCTAGTGTTGTCTCATGGGGAGACACTTGAGGAGTTGTGTGAGAGGCACTGTTACGTGACTGCATACGTTCATGGTTCACACATTCTGATATGTGACATTGAGGATGTGTCGACACAGGCTGTTGCTACTATGCTATTGCGCATATTGGGCTCTACTGGGAGTCACAAGAGATCTGGAGGTGAGCTACAGATAGTAGAGCGTGCCTTGGGGGGCACTTACTATGCATGGGCCCAGATGTACCTTCAGGTTGTTCAGCGTCAGCTGAACAATGCGAGGGCATCTGGGGGAGACTTTTTTTTTAGTTCCTTCTTACGTTCTTTATTTTTTGAGAAAGTACCTACTCTACGTCTGCACTGGGCAGTGCGGGATGGTGGTCCGCAGGAACCGCAAATGCACAGGTGGTGCTAGATGATGGTATGAGAGGGTGGTGGCAGAGTGGGCCACTTCTTCACCTCTGATTTGCTTTATCAGTGGTGGCATCTCCCAGTGATTATTGAGGAGTACCCTTATGTGGGTATGGACTATTGTGGGGATCCTAAGATGCCTCGAGCTCCTAATCAGGCATGGGGACTAGTTGTTATGTATGTGTGATGGTTTTATGTTCATCTTTATACATAGTGTAGTTTAGCTGGTTGATGATTATATGTATAGACTAATGGTTTCTTTGTTTGTGTATGTAGATGTTGGTCCCTCCCACCACCCGGGTATCAGAGGCAGGTGGTCGCTATTGCAGAGGTGGCGGTTCCTACGGGGAACCCTCACAGGTGAAAATGAGAGGCAGAGACTATTTTGCTGCACTTGGAGCGGCTAGATGAGGGGATTATTGATGACAGCTGGCAAAATTTGAACAACGAGCTGATCGCCGCCATTCATAGTGTGCCTCTGGAGTGGACGTTTGTGATGAGGAGGATGGTTGTATCCTGTGATTACATTCGTCAGGTGGCGCAATGGGATCTTCCTGCAGAGGACGATGAGTCTTCTGAGGAAGAAGATGGTGATTATATTGATTCATATTATGAGGAGTCTGAGTCAGACTAGCAGCTATTGGAGCTTCCCCTAGTGTGTTGGTACACTTAGGATTTTTTGCATCGCTATGTATATCCAGCTGAGAAAGCATATGTTTCTTCTCATTTTATACTGAACATATAATGGACATGCGACTTATCTATTTATATATGTATTTTTTACGCACATGGATGCACATTTTATGGTTTTATATGTGAGTCTTTTTATGATGATGTGAAATGCAATGCCTATACGATGTATTTTTACACTTCTATGTGTGTTTTATATATATGATTATGCATGATGTTGTGTTTGTATGTTTCCTATATGCGATTATGAATGTGCCAATTTATAATGTCAATAGCCATTTGATCTGCTACACTATTGAGGTTTCTGGGAACATGTGTGAATGTAATGGATTCAAATGTTATAACCATATGTTTAGTGCACAGGAATTTTCCAAAGAGGAAGGGATCACATACCCGGTAGTAGTTGTTCAACTGGGAGACAAGTAGCTGGGAGTCTAAGAAGACATTGAGATGGAATATGCCTAGCTAGAGAGCAACATCCAAGAGGCCATTGACACCATCATATTCATCCTAGTTGTTGGTCGCACTGCCCACGCATATTCCATCGATATGGATCAACTCATGCGATGGGGAGTAGATGACCCATGCAGCCAAGGCCGGGTTTGGAGACCATCTGCTTACTCCATCAGCAAATCCAATGTACCAATCCGAGGTAGGATCCATCTGGAGAAATGAGGGGAAACAATACATAAGACTCACTTTAAAAATATGTAAAACAAAAATGGACAAGACTGTATTACAAGACGAACTACCATCACTTAAAGAGGTGACGTTAGAGGGAAAGTGGTTTGGACTTTCAAGGGATCAGCAGTCATTATTTTGTATGACACGATGAAACCTAGGAGACGACCCATTAGGACACAAAAATCACACTTTAAAGGGTTCAAGTGGATTTTGTACTTGCAACATTATAGGAAATCTTGCCGCAAGTCGTCTATGTGTTGTTCTTGCTTCTATGACCATGCAATGAGGTTGTCAAGATAGACCAACATGATGTGGATGAGGTCACAGAAACAGTGTGTCATGGCACGCTCGAAGGTGGATCCAAAGTTCTTCAAACCAAAGGGAATTAATTGATAGGTGAATGTGCCCCATGGGATTGTGAGTGTAGTCTTGTAACGATATTCTTCTCGGATCTGGATTTGGTTATATCCGGAAAATCCATCCATGAAGGAAATGACTTCATGTCCGGCAGATGCATCGATAATCTGATCGATGAAGGGTGTTGGGAAGTTGTCTTTCTGGCAGGCCCCATTTAGATCATGAAAGTTTGTGTAAACATGGATGGTACCCTGTTTTTTATTCATGAGAACATGATTAGAAACCCAAGTGGTGTACGCAATGGGGTAAATCAAGCCAGCTATGCGCAGCTTCTTAATTTCGTCTTTAACCGTGGCATCTTTGGAAGGGTGGATGGGTCATTGCTTTTGGCGCATAGGGGCCACATCAAGCCATGTGTCTATGTGGTGTTCCATAATGGATGGATCCAACCCGTTCATTTCAGTGTAAGACCAAGAAAAGGCGTCGCAGAATTCTTGGAAAAGATCCTTCTAGGCAACAACTTCTTCCAGGGAGCAGGATGCCTCCAGCATGATTTCTTCAACAACCTTAGGATTGGTTGAGATGTTGGCCATGTTCCCTTCTTTGAATGCATCTAGTGCTGAAATGGGATTTTTGAACCTGTCTAATTTCCCATGAATGAAATATTTGGTTTCCATGGAAAACTGGTCAGACTGCGACACAAGATCTTTGAGGAGAAAGAACGAGCGATGGTGCATGTCATCCCATGGGTATTTCAGGGTGGTTAAGGATTCAAGTATATCCTCATCATTGTGGAAGAAATGAAGAGACAGGTTTGATGGACCATCAGTGATGGTGGAGACAAGAGGGTCTATAGAACTAGACATCATGTAAATGGACATGGTGTCTGAAGAAGGAGGTGGGGGGTGAACTTCTTCGATTAGAGTGATCTCAGATTCAAAGGAATGTTGCTGAAGGTTGGCTAGAGCCATTTAGAAGATGGACAAGTCTTAGAAATGGTGAGAATAGTGTCCATACAATCCGTAGAGGGTGCAAGCATGGTTTGTTCTCAACCACATGGAGGTTTTCCGTTGTATCCATGGCATCCAAATGCGCATGGATTATGGGAATATTAGGGAAGTTTTGAGTTGGATGGCCCTGTTCTTTGAAGACAGGGCAAGGTAGGATCTATCAAGGTTCAGCGGTAGATTTTTCATTTTTGCCCCCGACCCTTTTTGGGTGGGGAGGTGTGGGTGCGGTGGTTGGTTTTTGCGGGTCGGGTGGAGGATGAGATTCCACAGCAATGGGTTGCACGGGGGTTAATACTAACTAGGGAATTGGTGGTTGAGCCGGTAGATAAATGTACCACACGAGAATTCCCAATGTAAAATTGGGTAAGTTTAAGGTAGCCATTACTGGATTGCTCATGACACTAGGCAGGGGAAAGAAGAAGGGAATTGTGTGGACTACGGAGGAGCCCAGATAAATCCTTGATGGTTGCATCTGGGGATGAGGTTGTGGTGGTGGCTGTGCATAATGTTGTAGATGTAGATGATTCTAGTGTTGCTAATGATGCTGATAATGCTGCGACTGCTGATGATGTTGTGGATGTGGATGGTGTTGTGGTTGCGGTTGGGGTTGTGGCTGCGGTTGATGTTTGGGTGCAGTAGTGCTAGATGAGAGCATGCACAAATCCATAGTCTCATTTGTTGTCGGCAATGTTGACACTAAGGGGAAAGGAACCATCATGGTGGTATCGATAAACAACCCAGGGCCCACATTCAACAATGGGGAGGTTGGTATGTTGTTAACCATGGTGTTGACCATAGGGATAACATTGGCGAGTGCATTTAACCCTTGTGGATCAATGGTGTTGATCGTAGGGATAACATTGGTTAATGGAGTTATCCCTTATGGATCGTGATAAGTCAGTTGGTCAACCGTCATGATTTTTCCTTCGTGAGGGAACATCATGAGACAGAAAATAGTTGATGCTACATCTCTCATGGTGTACATATAAATTCTTTTGAGGAGAAGGTTATAGTCCAACTGAGCATTGAAAACCTCTATGTCAATCAACACTGTTTTCTTTGCTAATGTGATGGCGACATGGGGGAGGATTCCCTGGGCATTAATGGGTTGGCCATCATAAGTCCATAGATTAGTAGAGGATGGTTACAGAATTAGGGATCCAAGCATCTCCCAGACTAGGGTAGAAATAACACATGTGGATGCCCCTCATCCACTATGGACCGATGCATGACTAAATTCTGGATGGAAACAAGGATTTTGAAGGCGATGGTTGATGGCATCTGCAGTTCTCCATTATCTGTGTTGAATGTAATCAACTTGGAATCTGAGGGGTCTACAGTGCCAACAGTGGCTAGTAAGTATTACTACTATGTTGGGCAAGTTTTGAGTACCTCAAGAGTGGACATGGTGGTAGGTGTTTGGGAGAAATCATCCACAATGCTGTAGCTTATAGAAGCTCTAGCTGTGGCGTTGTTGGAAATCCACCATATGGAGAGGTGCAGAGGGAAAGGGGGTAGCTAAAGAGGTGCATTGACTGTTCTGGACGTAGATGCTGCTAATGTGTCAGCGGGTTCGGTGTTGGTTCCGTACTGATTTTTTCTGGTCTGTAAATTGACCTCTTCAGTTGTCATAGCTAGTAGGTGATGAACACCTGTTTCTGCTGTCAGAGGTTCCCCTGGTACATTGGGATTGGCTTGGGGAGCAGGTGTAGTTACTACCAATCCTTGGACTGGTAATGGGTTTTGGAGGACCATGGGTGGAGGCCCTGGTGGTGTTGGGTTGGGTTGAGCTTGGTTTGTCATATTGGTAGCATGTTGAACCTCATTTTGAATGGATTGCTTGGCATCAATCAAGAATGGGAATTCACGTGTATAGTGCCCGTAGACCACACACAACTTGCATGGATGGTTTGTGCACAATGGAGCATTGTGTCTAGGTGTGTTTGGTTGCTGAGGATTTTGGGCTGGCCAGTTTACCCTAACATTGTTGGGATGGTTTGGTTGTTGACCGCCTCCCTATGGTTTATTATTGCCTTAGTTTTGGGCTCGGTTATGGCCCACCCTCGTTGGTTATCAGGGGCTAGTTGGTTAGGACAGTTTTTCTATGCAAACACCTGTCCTAAAGGTGCTGGTGGAGTAGGGGTAGGGGCTTAAACAGCTTGCACTAGTCGTGTATAGTAAACTTGGGTGGGTATAGGTGCCACAAATGTGGGCATTTGTCCCGCATATTTTTGTGTCGGCCAAGATAATTCAGGCCTGTTCTGGTGGCGCAGGTTGTGCATAAGAATTTGTTGCTCCAAACTAAGACATCATTCTTTCATAGTCTAGAGTTTGGTTTTGGTAGGCAACACTGGGGGTGTTGCTTGGTTGTGGTGGTATTGCAAGTGGTGTCAAACAGTGCTGTGGTTGGTGGGAGACAAAGCCTATGATGCCATCTGCAGCATGGGATGCCCCCGGTGCATCTTGGTAGGAGGTGCCTCCATGGGGAGTGTCTGGAATGATAGTGTAAAGGTATCCAAACTATGTATAGATTAGATCAAAATACTAGGCTATCAAGATGGTCTCCTCTTCGAATTGGGGACATTTGAATGCGACGTCCTTTTCTATAGGTGGTATCAAATTTTTTAGGAACCAATCCAGGAAGATCCTATCATCAAGTTGAATCTTGCACAAACTATGGAATCGTTTCCACTCATGGATGTGGTCAGTTTTGTGGGTCACAGTATTCTAGTAGCAAGATAGCAAGATCTCCACCCCTTCATCATATCTAACAGGGATTTGGAAATACTACAGGAACATGAAAGCCAAGGAGTTGAAATCCGGGTACTTGGCTTGTGGTAGCTCAATGTACCTCTTGGTTGCAGCACCTGTGAGGGTGCATTGGAATAGTCTGAGTCTAATCAAATCATCTACGATGCTATTTGATGAGCACTATCGGTGAAATGTCATGATATGGTTTTGGGGGCACTCCCCTTCTTTCCCTTCAAACTTGGGAATGTCTGAGGGGAGTTTGGTTGGCATGGGAGGCCAAACATTTTGATGACGGATAGGTTCATTCAGTAACCGAGCCAAGTTAGGAAGGCTCAGGCATGCCATGAAATATAGGTTTGACCCAAGGTTGATGTGTGATGGAGTAGCAATGGTGGTGGGGTTTGTAGGGACATGATGTACCTGCATGACTGGGGATACTTGTGGCCTAGTTGTGGATGGGCCACTGCCCCCATGCATGGTGAGTGGCATAGTGATATTGGAAGGGCCATTACCCCTAGGCATGCCAATTGGGACAGTGTGGGTGGAAGGGACACTGCCCCCATGTATGACGGGAGGGATAGTGTAAGTGGACGGGATACTGCCCCCAGTTGTTACAAGTGGGATAGCTTGACTGGTCAATATGGGTGGTGGTAGCTGGCTTGTGACAGTTTGCATGACCATGCTAGGGCCACTAGTAGGGGTGTTGGTGGTGGTGTGGGGTGTGGACATGGGTCCACTGCCAATTGCTAGGCTGGAAAATGGATATGGGTTTGCACCATCCATGGGGCTAGATGGTGCAGTATGCAGGTCTGGCTTAGATTGGTATGATTCAGAGGCTATGTGGCCTTCTGATGGTGTAGAGGGTCATCGAGAATGGTTTCAATGGTGTTGGTTCAAGGACCCAAACTGTGGTGGATCTCCTATTAGGCATGAGGAAGAACATGGGGGATCAATTATGTGTGATTTATATGTCAAGTGGTGAAATATGGTAATGAATTTTGGACCCTGATTTTAATGGCTTCGTATTGGATTTCAGGTGGTCACTTGACCACCAATACTACCAAGAGACAATGCTTGGATTTTCCTCACTGGAGTGCTAGTCAATCGATGGGGGTCGTTTCCCATTTCACTTGGCAATTCCTCTCAGCGGGAAACTACTTTCGGGTTCTCATGGTACTCCTCATAATGAGTTTCTAGGCTGATCCCAAGTACTTCCCATGGTTAAGGCAATCAAGGACTTATATCCTCAAAGATTGCAAATATTTGAATTAGTGTAAATTATAAATTTTGATGGCTAGCTCAGCATCATGAACTGAGTTTGGTTGTTTTATGTGGTATGGTTTGTGTGTATGTATTTTATCTTTCTGTTATACTTAGTGTCTTCTTGAATGGTTTATGAATATTTTGTAGATTTTGAAACATTGTTGATGAAAGCAGTAAATGATAAACATAAATTTAAACATGTACCATATCTTAATCTTGAACTATGATAGCTTGACTAGGTGACTTCCTTACACCTGTATTTCTCTTCAACTAGGAAAGGGTGCTGGGATCTGAACACAATGGGACTAAGCCCATCCATAGATCCTCAGGTCACCCTCTGGGTGCAAGGTCGTTCAACAAGGAGGATGCAAATGCTGTGAGGCCCCCTAGGCCTACCACCCCCTCTACCTTCCAAGTCACCCATTTTTAGTGGTTTGGAAAAATGACAGGTAAAGTGCCTATTACTATATGAGCTTCACCGTTCATCTTATCCCAGAATACCCCAAAGGGTGATGACTTGGTAGAGGAGGAAGGGCTAGGAAAGATTTAATTTCAAATTAAGAATTCAAACTTATAGTAATTTTTTGATTCAAGCTTTAAATAGATTCATTAACCAATTAACCATTTGATTTAACAATGATTTACATATGTTGCAATGAAATAAACAGTTATTGAATGGAAATAAACACAGATTTGATGGATAGAGGCAGTTGAGTCGCACTAACAGTCCTAGTAATTTTTAAAAATCTGAATATGAGAGGTAGATCGCTCTTTCCGGGGGAAATGTGGCAAGGAGGTCACCAAATTTTCCCCAAATCAAGGGAGGGGGTCACTCAGAAGATACAGACATAAGCAATATAGTTTCTGGGATGAAGTTGCACCTTTCGGGCTTGAATGAGTGACCTAGTCGAACCTTTCAGCCTGATAAGAGCGACCTAGTCTAAAAGATGGAAATTTTTTTAGCCTGAGCCAGGACCAGCAGACAGTAACCTGTACTATGGCCAAATGGGCTCGGTTTGGCCTTACAAAGGCTCGACTATAACTAAAAGTGTAGGAAAAGATAGATCTAAACTAGATTGAGCAGATAATTAAACTAAGGAAAATAAAACTAAAATGCAAAAATTAAACCCAGGGATCCTATGGGATCGACCTGGTATGGTCGCCGAATCTGTAGTAGGGATTTGTCCCTTGCTACAGGTAGGAACAACTCCCTTTCGTCTATAGGATGAAAGGGTAGGGTTCGTATGAGAATGAAATAATAGAAATAAACTATATAGAAAATGAATGAAACCCCTGCACACAAGATTAGGTATAAGCTCCACAACCTTGCATCAAACTGTTATAGAACAAAATAACCTGCAAGTAATCAATGGAAACTTGCAATAGAATGTTAAACAATAAACCTGCAAACAAATAATGTCAGAAAACTACAATATAACAAAGAAAAAACATCAAAATACAAGTATACCTTCTCTGGTTGGAATGGACCACCATGCCCTAGATTGGGAGAGCACCTCTCAATGGATGGGGAGCTATGGCTCAATGGAGGAATGGAGGAGAGGTAGGGTGAATGACTTGAGAGGCAAAGGGTCTCAAGGCACTCACATAGGCAGTGTAATGATAGGGATATGAGAATTTATTTGAGAGTGACCCCCACCCCTCTATTTATACTTTTTCTTGGGGTTTTTAGGGTTTTAAGCCCCTGGTTGGGGCTTTAGCCCCTTTCTCCCAATCCTTATCTCCTTTGGGGGTTTTAGCCCCTTTTTGGAGGTTTTAGCCCCTATGGGAGCTAGTTTGGCTCCTTCTAGGGGTTTTTAAGCCCTTTTTCATATTTTTAAGCCTTTTTGAGGGTGTGGGGGTCAATTGAGGGTCATGCATGGATGTCCTTGGGTAGTGTAGGTCATGTAGAGCTTAGTGAGAGATTTTTTGGGTTAACAATAAAACCCTCCTATCTAAATTCCTTAATACTCCCTTGTAGTAGGGTAGAAGCCCTAACTACATGCATAAGCACCTGCCCTTCCGTCTATAGGACGAGAGGGTAGAGCCTCTATGAGAAAAAAAAAACCCTGCAATGCAATGTTAGAACCATATGGAACAAACCCTGAAACAAACCATTAGAGCTACAGTAAACAAGATCATCTAGAGATTGCAAAATAAACACAACAAGACAAATTGCTATACCTATCTAGCTTGAAAGTGGGCCACCATCCCCGAATTGAAAGAGTGCCTCTGCAAAGGCTGGGAATGGGTGGAGCTATGACTTAACACACCAAAGAGAATGGGAATGTGCAGGTGGAAGAATTGAATGGTAGGGGGGATGAATAGCTTGAGAGTGAAATGTCTCTCAAGGTACTCATGCCAACATTCTAACAACAAGGAAAAATGGATGTGTTTGATGGTGACCCCCACCCCTCCTTTTATAGATTTCTCTCCACTTAGGGATTTTATCCCCTGGTCAGGTTTTTGGGCCCTACCTAGGGTTTTAATCCCTTTTTCATTATTTCATAGCTCCTTTAGGGTAATTTAAGCCCTTTTAGGGATTTTAGCCGCTTTGTGGGCCTTTTAGCCCCTTTGTGAGTGTGGAAATTGAACCCAGGTGTTAAAACAATTACACTCATAAAAATTGCCAATTACACATGCAAATTACTCACAAAGGAGACTGAATATGGGGCAGAACACTAATATGAATTGAATAAGTGTACAATAGCCAACCCTGTGAAGTCATAGGCTGCCACAATAAATAATTACATGAGAGATTCGAATGCATAAATATGCCATTCGAATTTGGTCAAAAGCAGGCTTACTAAATCTAAGCAAATCCCCCATAGGTGCATAAAGCAGTTTCCAAAACTGTCTAGGAGCTCACAAATTCGAAAAATCAATTAGGAAAGCTAATAGATGATGGAAGGAAAACTCATACATTATTTTCTTAGGAGAAAAGAGTGGAGGATTATGAGGACAAAAAACAAGTTAACTTCACCTAGTTAAACTTTCCCAGTTGCCTTAAAAATCAGAAAAAGTAGACATGCGCTAGGAAGGCCAGGAATAAAGCAGATTTGATTCCAAGTGGTTTCCCAAGCACTCCATCACTCAAATTTAGCAATTTTGACCACTTTGGATGTGTGGAGGACAACTTGCATAAGGTGGAATATGGAAACTAGGCAAATAAGACAAAAAATGGATTAATTAATGTCTAAGGTAGCTAACTATGGGTTGATTATTCTAACAGTGAGCCTTCTATCCCCTTTGTGAGCCTTTCGGCTCCTAGGTGAGCGTTTCAACTCTTTTGGGGGGTTTTATGCCCCTTTTCATTATTTTTGAGCCTTTGGGAGAAAAACATAGGCTAAAGATGGGTTTGGGAGTCAAAAGGGTTAGGAGATGGATGTCTGCAAATGGTGTAGGCTAGACGGAGAAAATTTTTGGGTTAAAATCACCAACTCCCTATGAATTGTAATCTCTATCTCTTTTTATATTGGAATTACACTTCTCCCACTTACTCCTAATAAACCCTCCAATTGGGTATCTCTATATCTCTCTCTCTCTCTACTCCTCCACCAACCCACAAATCACACCTTTCTCTCTACCCCCACTCCTTAACACCCCTCTATCTTGTTAGAATAATCAACCCATAGTTAGCTACCTTAGACATTAATTAATCCAATTTTTGTCTTATTTGCCTAGTTTCCATATTCCACCTTATGCAAGTTGTCCTCCACACATCCAAAGTGGTCAAACTTGCTAAATTTGAATCATGGAGCGCTTGGGAAACCACTTGGAATCAAATATTCTTTATTCCTGGCCTTCCTAGCGCATGTCTGCTTTTTCTGCTTTATTGCCTCTTTTTCTGAGTTTTAAGGCAATTGGGAAAGTTTGACTAGGTGAAATTAACCTATTTTTTGTCCTCATCATCCTCAACTCTTTTATCCTAATAAAAGCATGTATGAGTCTTCCTTCCATCATCTATTATCTTGCCTAATTTATTTTTCCAATTCGTGAGCTCCTAGACAGATTTGGAAACTACTTTATGCACCTATGGGGGATTTGCTTAGATTTAGTAAGCCTGCTTTTGACCAAATTCGAATGGCATCCTTAAAAATTCAAATGTCTCATGTAATTATTTATTGTTGCAACCTATGAATTCACAGGGTTGGCTATTGTACACTTATTCAATACAGATTAGTGTTCTGCTCCATATTCAGTCTCCTTTGTGAGTAATTTGCATGTGTAATTGGAAATTTTTGTGAGTGTAATTGTTCTAACACCTGGGTTCAATTTACATATGGTATTAGAGCCTTTTTAGATTGATTTCCCTCCTTCCAATTTGTTATTTCAGATTCGACATCATTGATTGGGAGTATTTTGCTGACTGAAGGGACAATTTCTGAGCTATGGATCAATCTCAGAAGATCATCTTGACTCCATTTAACTTCTTTGAATGGAAAGAAGAGATGGAGATATTGTTGAGAGAAAAATTCCTCTTTAGAGTGACCATGGCAATAGAATCAGATCCCAATGCAACTACAGAGAAGATTAAATGGCACAACAGGAGGGATGAGGCCTACGGTCTCGTGTGTCTGAGCATATCTAGAGACCTCATTTTCCATCTTGATGGATTAAAATCACCAAATGAAGTATGGGAGAAGATTTTTGAGATTTTTGGTAAGAAATATGAGATGATGGGACATCAAATTGAAAATGAATTGATCTCCCTGAGTCCCAATAGCTTTGAATCCTTGCAGCTCTATTTTTCCAAGTTCAAAGCCCTTGTTTTGCAACTAAAACAATGTGGGATTGAAAAGAAGGATGAGCAACTAGTTTTGGCCCTACTCTCAAATATTGGCCCTGACTATTCAATGTTTTTATCGACCTTCCATGCCACAAAGTTGATAGCTCAAGCCTGGAAAATGCCCAGCCTTGCAGATTTCATGGAATCTCTCACACAAGAACAAGATAAATTGGTGATGATGGGCACCATCAAACCTTCCAAACACCAAGCTCTGGTTGATGGAGATTTGAGGGTGGATTCAAAAAGAAAGAAAAAAGATAAGAAGCCACCTGAGCAAAAGAGAGACAAGAACAAGTCTCCAGAGGAGCCTCAAGGTTCCAAGAAGAACACCCAGAAGAAGAAGAACAAAGGAGAAATGAGCAAGTACGCATACTACAGTAAGGGAAATCATTCTGAAAGCTCTTGCATGAAGAAGAAAATAGACATGCTGACCCAACTCTTGGAGAATAATGGAATCTCCCTTCCAGACATCTCAGCGAAGAGGGAAGGAGTATCAAATTCAGAAGACAGAGAGAGAGTTCATGCATTGGTTGCTGGCACATCAAGCTCGCCTAGTTTCATGATTGATTCTAGAGCTTCAAGACATATGGTTTCAACCAAGGAGGCATTCACCTCACTTGACATGTCAAAAGGTCCACCAATTGTACTGGGAGGTGACTCTCTCACTGAAAGTTTGGGCAAAGGGAGGATTGATCTTGACCATGGTAACTTCAGCAATGTATTGTATGTTCTAGGTATTGCCTCTAACCTATTATCAGTGTATCAGATAACCCACATAGGGTCTCCAAAGAAGGTAATATTCTCCCCTGATGAAGTTGATATCATAGAGATCTCAAGTGGTAAAGTCATTGCAAAAGGAATTGCAAATCACACTTCGAAGGTATACATGTTGTCACACTTCCTACCCTACTCAAACCTCTCTGCTCTTCTGATTCATGCTAATGAGGAAAGCAAGATTTGGAATGAAATATTTGGCCACCTAAATTACAAGTATCTTTATAATCTTAGTGAAAAAGAAATGGTCATAGGGTTACCAAAGATTAAGTGTTCCAAAGGAGTCTGTCAAGGCTGCATCTTAGGAAAACACCTAGAGCATAAATTTGAGAAAGCTAGTCATGAGAGAACCTCTGCACCTCTTGAGTTGATCCACAGTGATGTTGCTGGCCCATTTCCTCATATGTAAATGAGTCAATCCAAATATGCATTGACATTCATCGATGACTTTTCCAAGTATTGCTGGGTTTACTTCCTGAAACACAAGTCTGAAGTTTTTGGCCTCTTCAAAGTCTTTAAGGCTTTGGTTGAAAACCAATCTAGGAGGAAACTCAAGGTCCTCAAATATGAGAATGGTGGTGAGTATGTTAAGTCTAATTTCATTCAATATTGTTCAGATGCAGGTGTTCAGATGCAGCATTCTATCCCTTACACACCACAACAAAATGGTGTTGCTGAGAGGAAGAACAGATCACTGAAAGAGATGGCAACATGCATGATAGAGGCTAAGACTTTGCCACCAAATTTTTGGGCCGAAGCTATAAACTGCGCAGACTATATCCATAATAGGTTGCCTCATAAATATCTTGATGGTATGACTCCTTTCTAAGCATGGAGTGGGCACAAGCCAGATGTGACCCATTTCAGGATTTTTGGCTCAAGGGCTTGGGCTAGAATTCCAATAGAAAAGAGGAAGGATTTGCAGCCCCAAAGCCAAGAGTGTCTATTTGTTGGGTACTCTGAAGATTCAAAAGGGTACAAGCTGATCAATTTGAGCACAAACAATTCCTTCATTTAAAGGTGTGTTTAGTTCCAAGAAGAGCCCCTAGCAGCAGTGGAAGTTGGAGAATCCTCTTCACCACCAGAACCTTTGAATGTAAGTGAAGAGATGGTTGAAGTTGCTGATTCTGATATGTCTGATAATTATGATTTAATTACAGATCCTAATAGTCCTACAAGACCAAAATGGGAAGCAAATACCATTCATGCAGCTGGAGAACTAGCTGGAAATCCTAATGATCCTAGGAGGACTAGATCTTAGTTTGAGAGTGCTCTACGCATGAAAGATCCTATGTTTGCAGAGAAATGCTATATGATGGTTGAATCAGACCCACAGACCTATGAAGATGTAGCAAATGATCCAATATGGAAAACAGCCATGAAAGAAGAGTTCAGCTCACTCCAGAAGAACAACACTTGGGAGCTGGTTAATCTTCCCCCAGGGAGGAAGCTAGTTTGGTGTAAGTGGGTTTACAAAACCAAATTTTATTCTGATGGTTCACCTATAAAATATAAGGCCATATTTGTTTCCAAGGGCTATTCATAGGTACATGGCATAGACTACAATGAGACCTTTGCACCAATGGCAAAGATGGACTCCATCAGGCTAGCTTTAGCCATTACAGCTTCAAAGCAGTGGGAGGTACATCACATGGATGTGAAGTGTGATTTCCTGAATGTAGATCTCACTGAAGAGATTTATATACAGAATCCTCAAGGATTTTCTACTAATCCATATCTTGTATGCAGGCTAAAGAAGTCATTATCTGGGCTTAAGCAAGCCCCCAGGGCTTGGTATGCCAAGATTGATAGCTTTCTGCTATCACTGAATTTTGTTCGATGCAAGTCAGATACAAATGTCTATTTGAAGCTGATTCATGGTTCATTAATGATCATTGTTTTGTATGTTGATTACCTTCTCATTACAGGAAGCTCAAAGGATGAAATTGCCTCCTTGACGGAGGCAATGAACCATGCCTTCTCAATGATTGATTTGGGCTTATTGAGCCAATTCTTGGGGCTCGAGATTTCTCAAACCAAAGATGGAATCAAAGTACATCAGTCCAAGTATGCTTTGGATTTTCTAAACAAATTCAACATGAAGGATTGCAAGCCAAGCAAGACTCCTTTCCTTTCAGGAGTTAAGCTTGAACAAGCTAATTCTTCACCTATGGTAAAAAATACACTGTATAGGAAATTTATTGGATGTTTGCTGTATCTTATACATACTCAACCTGATATTTATTATGTAGTAAGTGTGGCTTCAAGATACATGGATCAGCCTCTTGAGATCCATTGGAGAGCAGCCAAAAGGATCCTTAACTTTGTTCAAGGAACAAGGACTCATGGGATCTTCTACAAAGCTAAATCTGATCTTGATTTGATTGGGTTTACTGATAGTGATTGGGCAGGTGACAACAAAGATCAAAAGTCAACATTAGGATATGTGTTCATGCTTGTTGAAGGTCCAATCAGCTGGTCAAACAAGAAACAGAGTGCCATTGCACTCTCATCTACAGAAGCAGAGTACAGAGGAGTTGTAAATGCAGCAACTCAATGTTTATGGTTGCAGGGGTTACTTGGTGAGTGTGGCTTTGAATTAGAATAATAAACTACTATCTATTGTGATAATCAGAGTACCATTCAAATCTGTAATGATCCAGTTAAAAAATAGAGAACCAAACATATTGAGATCCATATGCACTACATCAGACAGCTTGTGCATGATGGCACCATTCACCTACTCTTTTGTTCATCTTCAGAACAAGTAGCAGATATCTTCACCAAAGTTTTTTGTGAGAAGACATTCAGCAATATCAAATCACTGCTGGGCATTGATGATCATGCTGTGAAGCATGAGTGATGACAAGATATTTCAAATTTTGTTTTACTGTCCATGTTTAAGGGAGGATTTTTCCCACTGGGTTTTTGCCTCTTTCCTTGGTTAAATGGACATGCAGTATGTAAAGGGTGGCTAAGACTTGTTGCTAGGCCCTATAATTTTCTCATATTTTACTCATAAGTTAGGCTTAAGGGGGGATGTTAGAATAATCAAGCCATAGTTAGCTACCTTAGACATTAATTAATCCAATTTGTGTCTTATTTTCCTAACTTATTAGAGGAATTTTGGGGTCTAAAATGGGCCTCCTAAGGAAAATAATAAAATAATAGTTAAAATAATAAAATAATAGTTAAAATAATAAAATAATATTGATTAATTTTGGAGGAAGAAAGAAAAAAACTACTTTTGGTGTTCATATTTTCTACATATCTCCTTGAGTTTTTACTCAAATTTCGATCGGGAGAGCTCATTGGATGTGGAATCAAATTATGCATCCAACGAGTACCCACACTACATACTTTTGATGGACCCCGCTACCCCAAAAACAAGAAATACCTGAAAAATGTGATGATGATGTCATCATCACGTTTTTTCAAGTATTTCTTGTTTTGGGGGTAGCGGCGTCCGTCAAAAGTATGCAGTGTGGGTACTCGTTGGATGCAGAATCAAATTCTGCATCCAACGAGCTCTCCCCATCGAAATTTGAGTAAAAACACAATGAGATATGTCGAAAATACAAACAAAAAAAGTAGTTTTTTTTAATGACAAATTTGTCAATTCAACCATTATGGTTGACTTATTTTATTGAAATTCTATTGGTTCTTGAATTCCAACTCACAAAAACTTATTTTGGCACGTTTTCTTATAAGGCCCATTTTAGACCCCAAATTTCCTCTAATAACAAAGGAATTCGCTTTATTCACAATATTATGCAGTTGAAAAACAAATTGGTATACCACATCTTGCTAAAGCGATACATTGCTGAGATCATTGGAATAAAAAAGGCACAGAATCTACATCCCATGGGACCCCGACAAGGGAGGAGGAGGGGCGGCGCTCCGCTCCTTTGGGCGCCAAAGGGCCGTACTCATGAGTGGCGCGATTCTCAGAATCGCGCCGCTCATGAGGGCAGCCCTTTGGCGCCCAAAGGAGTGGAGCGCCGCCCCTCCTCCTCCCTTTGCCATACAAACTCAACTGCAGAAGAGGGGAGGGAAGTGGGGAAGTCATTAAGAATCGCGTCGCTCTTGAGGGCGGCCCTTTGGCACCCAAAGGAGTGAAGTGTCACCCCTCCTCCTCCCTTTTCCATAGAAACTCAATTGCAGAAGAGGGGAGGGAAGTGGGGAAGTCATTAACATAAGCATAGATACCTGGATTAGTAGTTATAGGTCCAAACTCATGAAGCACTCATTGAAGAACTTATGCACATTATTACAATTATACTATATCTCTAGTATCGTCGACTTATTCCTCTTATGTAGAAATACATGCGGGGTTTGGAAATAAAGGGGTGGCTCCAACTTTGCTTCTATTGTATACTCTTTAGAAATACAGCTATACTATAGAACAACCAATGAGAGTAATAGAAAGGAAGAACAAGAGTAGTATAATACTTGCACTTACCTATAGGCTTGGTGGCATAGGAGTAAGGTAAGTACCTACATCACATAAATTAGTGGCTTGCACTGAGCGGGGAAGCCATGCTGGTTGGTCCGTGAATTCCAAACACCCTCCGAAATGTGGTTTTAAAAGAGGCAGGCCTGTAACACTATTACAAGGGGGCAGGGAATTGTTTTCTAATATAATGTTTAGGGGCATGTAGAGGGTTAAAAATTTATTTTTTAATTTTGTTTTAAATTTAATGTTGTGGGTTTGGGGAAGGTTTATAAATTTTTTTATTTATATTTTTTTAATGTAATATTGTGTGGGTGGGGTGGAGTTTAGGAGTTAGGGGTATTATTTTGTTTTACATGATTTTTGAATGTAATGTTGTGGGGAGTGGACAGTTTAGGGGGTTAAGAGGGGGTATTTGAATTTCTTTTTAATGTAGTATGTTTTAATATAATGTTGTGGGGGTTTAGGAGGTTTTAATTTATTTTTATTTTTATTTTTAAATGTAATGTAGGAGGGTTTAGGGGACTAAGGGGTTTAAATTTTTATTTTTATTTTCGAAGTAATGTTGATTTTAGGGTTATGAGGGGTTTAAATTTTTGTTATTTTTTAAAATGTAATGTGGGGAGGTTTAGGGGGTTAGGGGAGGTTTAAATTTTTTAATATTTTTTTAATGTAATATTGATGTAATTTTTTAATGTATTTTTTTTTTAAATTTTAGTGAAACACTTGTGGAAAAGATGTCAAAAGAGACTCAAACCCCATTAGGAGGGATGTTGGGCATCTTACAAACATAAAAGACCCAATGGAAGAGGACATTTAGAAATATCCAATTTCAATGAAGAATTTGGCATGATATTGTTGATTAGTTTCATGTCTTGAAGAAAATATTAAATTTAACAACTTTTTGATAAGGTATACTAGTAATGTTTTGACTTTTAGACTTTAAAGTTAGAAATAAAATGTATATATATATATATATATATATAGAGATAATATTTTTAATATGTTATTTACAAACATATGGTATAGTTTATCTTGAATTTATGTGAATGGCCGTTTTTTTGAAAATAATATAAAATAGTATCATTTTTATACAAAATATCTCTAAAAATCCATTGAAAATGGTTTTAAATGTCTATATTTTCTGGAATTTTTTACAAAATTGGCAATAAAAATGTCTTATTTTGTCCATAAAAATGTATTATTTTAAAGAAAAAATTGGAGAATGTATATGTTTTTCAACTTAAATTGATTTTAAATGTATGTTACTTGTTAAATTTCTAAAAAACATACTTGAAAATAGAAATTTAAAATATTTTATGACAAAGATGATTCAAAGGCCCAAAAAAATGCCTTAAGATGAAAATGTGTGATACTGGTATCAACCCTTTTTGAAACGGAGGTAATAATACCTACTAAAATTACGAGAGAGAAAAACGAGAACTGTGTCGAGTTCTCGTTTCATAGTATAAGTGGTTTACAGTTCGAGTTGATTAATTTGGGGACTGAGATGGAGCCTAAATATGTGAATATGGGAAAATGCTGCTCCCCAACTGAAAGGGATAAGTTCATCATTCTTTTCAAGAAATACAAGGATGTTTTTTTCTGGACATATGAAGATATGAAGACATATGGCACCAATATTATCTAGCATGTTATCCCCATCAAATATGGAATCAAACCTTATCAGCAACTTTTAAGGAAAATGCATCCAAAATTAGAACCTTTAATCTAGAGTGAAGTTAAGAAACTATTGGATGCTAGAATTATCTTCAAGGTTAGACACTCGGAATGGGTTTCAAATCTGGTACTGGTAAGGAAGAAATATGAAGAAATCAGGCTATGTGTGGATTTTAGAAACTTAAATCGCGCTTCAGATAAAGACAATTATCTTGTTCCACCCATGGAGCAGATATTGCAAATGGTTTTAGGTTCTAAACTATTCTCTTTATTAGATGGATTCTCAGGCTACAATCAAGTATTAGTAGCCAAAGAAGACAAACTAAAAACGACATTCAAGACCAGGTGGGGAACTTTTGCTTATAGAAGGATGCCCTTTGGACTCATAAATGCTGGAGCTAATTTCCAGAGGGCCATGGACATAGCTTTCCATGGTCTGATTGGCCACATTACTGTAGTATACCTCGATGACATCACGATATTCTCAAAGAAAAGAGAGGAACACACATTTCATCTAAAGCAGATTTTTGAACGCTACCAAAAATATGGTATCTCACTAAACCCCAAGAAGTGCGTGTTTGCTGTTACAGAAGGTAAATTGTTGGGTCACATGGTTTCTAAGAGGGGGATCTCCATAGACCCATAAAGGATCAAAGCCATCAAATAGATTCTCTTACCCCATAATAAAAAGGGCATGCAATCATTTATGGGAACAATAAACTTTGTGCGAAGGTTTGTGCCAGATTTCGCTCAAATTGTTAAACCTTTGCAACAAATGGTAAAGCAAAGTGTACAATTCAAGTGGACTGATGTAGAGAAGAATGCATTTAGTAAAATTAAAATAGCTGTTGCGCACGCACCCTCCCTCAAAAGTCTGGATTTTTATAAATATTTTATTCTGTACACTTTCGCATCTGATGATTCAGTAGCAGCTGTGCTTACCCAGAAGGAAGATGGGGGAGATGAGTTCCCCATATCATTTATGAGCACTGGTTTGTAAAGGGCCGAATTGAATTACCTAGCTGTGGATAAACAAGCTTACGCAGTGTTCAAAGTGGTGAAGCAATTCAGACCATATATAGTGAAGAACCGGACAAAGGTAATAGTTCCACACCTAGCTGTGAGGTATCTTTTCGTACAAAAGGAGTTAGGAGAAAGAAGAGGCAACTGGGTAATAGCTCTACAGGAGTATGATATCGAATTCAAGCTAGCCTCCATAGTCAAAGGGCAAGGATTGTGCAAACTAATGACTGAAAGTAAAGACAATGAAGAACATGACTGGGAAGACGAAGCTGAGTTACAGTTGATGGATGTATGTCCTCTTTTCACAGCTCTTAACTCTTTGTATCGAGACCTTGTGCATTACCTTCAGGTGGGATTGTTACCGGAACATTGGAATTCTAAGTAAAGAAGAGCACTGCGTCTTAAATCAGCCTCATATCAGATTGTTGAAGGAATATTATTCAGAAAAAATTATGATGGAGTCCTTCTTAGATGCTTAGAGAAAGAAGATGCGAAGAAGGTAATGATAGATTTACATGATGACACTAGTACAAAAGCGCAGATTTTTCCACGGAGTTTTTCCACGTTTCTTACTTTTTGGTGTAAAATCCGATGTAACAGGAATGAGGCGTCGCTGTATCCACGCCGGGACTCTTAGACATCGCTATATCCATGCCTAAACTCTTGGACGTTGCTGTATCCACGCCTGACCGTCTCTATCGTGATGACACCATCTTTTGTTGACTTTTAATTCAAACCCCCTGCCTCTCTTCTTTTGATCCATTTGTTCGGGCTTTTAACTAATAGCCAATAAGCATACTCGCTTCAAAACTAAGTGTGTACTGATTCTGGTTTGATCCAGGTGGGATTTCAATCCCTTTCTCTATATTATTTTCTTTCTCTATATCTATGGGGATGTTTTGCCCTGGGTTTTAGCCATTTACTGATTTGGGTGTGGTTTTTTCGGTAGTAACAATTTTTGTTTTCAGGTGTGCAGAGGCGCTGCAACTGGAGAAGGATTTGAGTTATTCGTTTTCCATACATATAGCGGGTTGCTGTGATTTTCCTCGGCTTGAAGATGAAGTGGGAAAGAGTGAAGTTGAAGATGAAAATGAAGATGAAAGAGACTCCCGAGGGTAAAAAATCCCCAAGAATAAAAGGTGGTATAATGGGCCCGGGTAAGAGATGGGGTCACACTTGCAACTCTGTAAAGAATGGCCGCTTTCTCTATGTTTTTGGTGGCTATGGAAAGGATAATTTCCAGACAAACGATTTTCATGTCTTTGACTCCGGTAAGGCCTTGCACCCATTTTTTTTTCAAATGACATGTTATGTTTCTGAATGTTTGAACTCATACCCATTTGGTGAATGTGCAGAGTCTTGATCACATTGGAGGTGGGTTAAAACCGGTGCCGATGGTTTTGGGAATTTGGGTTTTATTTGTGGGTTCAGGCAAATAGACTTGGAGCAAACCTATGGTTAAAGGAATCCCGCCTTCTCCTAGGGACAGTCACAGCTATACCACTGTGGGAACAAACTTGTTTGTATTTGGTGGCACAGATGGGAAAAATCCTCTACGAGATTTGCACATGTCGGACACTAGTAAGTTCTAAACCCCCTCTCAGACAAATTCTAAGGAGGACTTCCAATCTATTGGGTGCATTATTATGGTTCAAATGCAGGATTGAAGTGCATACTAAACTTATTTTAAGACTTTAGGTGAATGAAGCAAGTTTAAGCTGCCAGTGTGAAACTGTTCTCTCAAGAAACCCAGAATCAAACATACAATAACACACGTAGATGTAGAGATCAAATATATTTTAATATCGTCTGTTCATGGTAATTAAAAATGAGGTACAACTAATGGTTATACGGTTCTCACTTTTGCCAAGGTCACGCCTTAGTAAGGCGGATTTCTACATTGGGTCCACAATCCTAGTCACTAGTGTCCCTTTGTATCACATTTAAACATTAACTGTTAACATGTTGGATTTTGTAGAGTAATGCTTCTTCCACTTGTGTTGTAGCAAAAGGAAATGCATAATGTGCCCACAAGTTGCCATGGCAGCGTTCTTTCTTTCCCTCACCTAAGATTTAACTTGTACTTGGAACTGCAGACTTCTGTGTAGGCAATGCAAAGCTTTGGAAGTTGAGGATATAGCTTTTGGTGAGGTATTGACTTGATCTATCATGTACAATGTCATTGGAAACCTGAGTAGGAAACCCATTTTTCATTCCCGACTTGACACTACATTTGTTAAGTACTAATCAAATTTTTATGCATAGTATATCCCTGGGGGTGATCGTTTCTTATTTTCTGAAGTCTTCTATCCCTGTTTTCTATTGCTTTCAAGAAATTCCACTGACTATTTTTTCCCTCATTAGATTGAATTAAAATTAAACAGTTCTATCCATCCCCATTAGCTTCCAAGAAATAAATAAATGTATCTCTTTGCACATTTGCTGGTTAGATATCATTAATAATTATTTTTTATTTCGCAAATAAAAAAGAGAAAAAAATCCAAGTTCCTAAAGTGATTGGAGCTCTAGTTTGTGTATCCTGGCATGTTATGCCATTTTGAAATGGAGGTCTTTTATGCTGGCTTCTGATTTTCCCATTAAATTTCTTTTATTCATTATCATTGGAAGATGCCTTACTGAAACCATTAGACCCAACCTATGTCGTTACATATTTAGACCCAACCTATGGTCATCATCTCTACTCAATATTAACACACTTTTTTCAACCGTTTCTGAATTGAGTCTCAAGCTTGTTTACATATTAACAGGTTAAGTATATTTTTATGAAATCAATTTCCATTTCCATTTTAAAAATGTAAAGGTTTACTATCGTTTTCCATTCGCTTCTATTCCAACTCCACTACCATGTTGCATACTTCACCTTATGGTAAATACTTGACTTTCACTTCATACTTTCCTTTCCTCTTAAGCAGTTCTTCTACAAGTTTACTTGCTTCTTCCATCCTGCCTTTACTGCAAAGCCCATTAATAAGGTTGGTGTAGCAAAAGAGATTTGCTGCAATTCCTCTCCTTTCCATTTCATGAAACAGTGTTAGAGCTTCCTCCATATTTCATATTTTGCAATGCCCTTTAATCAGTGACTCAAACATAAAACCATCCGGCAGAATACTCCACTTCTCCATTTCAAAGAGAAGAGTTGATTCCTCCTCAATTTTTCCTTGCTTACAGTATACAGAAATCAGGAGATTGTAAATATTGATGTTTGGGATAAGGCCCATGGCTAACAATTTCTTCAAGAGCTCCTCTGCATCCTCTAAATAGCCTTCCTTATAGATACCATGTATGAGTTTCGAGTAAGTGGTAACAGTGGGAGTAACACCTGTTCTCTCCATAGCATCAAATAACCTGAAAGCTTCTACGAGGCGGCCTTCAATGCAAAGTACATCAATTATTGAATTATATGTGACCTCATTAGGCAGAATTTGGGGGTTGTTTCAAGTTTGTTTTAACTTGTAGCCTTGAAAAGATGGATTTTGCATGTTACTACTCTTGAAAGTTGAGGAAGCTCTGGAATCTTTCACAATCTTGTTTTGTGAATAATAAATATTATATTCATAGTAGAGATCTACTCTTGAAAGTTGAGGAAGCTCTGGAATCTTTTGCAATATTGTTTTGTGAATAATAAATATTATCTTCATAGCAGAGATACTGATAAGTGGCTCTACTTGTAAAGTTTAAACATACTGCTTGACACTGCTTTTTGTGAGGGGTTTTAGCTTTATTAAAGTTGCACATATTGGTATGGTATCTCTCTATGTCTGATGTGGTTCCCATATTCACAAAAAATTTCAATCTGCTCATGGAGATTTATGTCAAATTTTTTTGAAACCTAAAGGATTATTGGCTGTATTGTGTTTTAGGAGCCGTAGATATGAAGTGTTGAATTCCTTGGACTTTTTTGTGTCTGTTTTATCTTTAGATATGTTTGTCAAATTTTATTTCCTGATTATTGTTTTGGGCATATTCTTTGTCAATTTCAAATATACGCGTTCATCCATAATTTCTAGAGTTTTAGTAGACTATAAAGACATGATGTGAGAATTTCATTTTTTTTGCAGGGCCCTGAGATTCGAACTGGATTTTTAAAGGATGCAAAACCAATTTAGTTAAAGGAGGGTCAGGAAATCACAATATCAACAGATTATGAAATGAAGGGCGATTCTAACACTATTACCATGAGCTATAAAAATTTGCCAGAAGATTTAAAGCCTGGTAATACAATCTTGTGTGCTGATGACACAATCATACTTACTGTGTTGTCAACTGATAAAGCAATAGGCACTGTGAGATGCCGCTGTGAAAATAATACTGTCCTTAGTGAGAGAAAAAACGTTAATTTGCCTGGAGTTGTGGCCGATCTCCCAACTCTTACAGAAAAAGACAAGGAGGATATTTTGGTGTGGGGTGTTCCTAACAAAATAGACATGATTGCTCTTTCTTTTGTTCATAAGGGCTCAGATCTTGTTAATGTTAGGCAAGTATTGGGAAAACATGTAAAGAATATAATGTTGATGTCTCAAAGGTACGTTTCTTTTTGCTCTACTTATGTTGCTGAAAACTTTTGGTTGACCTTTCTGCTTGTACATTGTTTTTTAGAACCGCTGCATTCAAAGTTTGATTATGGTAAGAAAGCTGCTTACATGTATGATCCTATGGTTTCCCCTTGCACAGGGTTTATGTAGAGTTGTATTAACATGTGTACATAGGGCTTTGGATGTTAGTGTGCAATTATTTCGATATCCCAACCTTTCAAGTGGATGCTCGGGGGAATTAGAGAACCATACTGCCTGGGAGGACAGTGCAATTACCTATAGAACTGACATACTGCGAATATGTTAGAATAATCAACCCATAGTTTACCCACTTAGACATTAATTCATTTATTTTTGTCTTATTTTCCTAGTTCATGTCTCCCACCTTGTGCAAGTTGCTAATTGCCTATCCATAGAGGTCAAACTTGCCATATCTGACTCATGTAGCGCTTGGGAAAGCCTTAGGAATCAAATCTACTTTATTCCTGGCCTCCTAGGTGCCTATCTACTTTTTATGCTTTATTGCCTGCTTTTTCAGTGTTTTAAGGCACATGGGAAAGCTATACTAGGTGAGGTGAACTTGTTTTTTGTCGTACACATCCTCCTCTCTTTTCTCCATGAAAAAGAATGTATGAGCTTCCATTCCACCACTCTTTATATTTCCTATGCCTTTTTTCCAATTCGTGAGCTCCATGACAGATTTGGGATCCAGCTTTTACACCTATGGGGGATTTGCTTATTTTTGGTAAGCCTGCTTTATGCTAGATTTGGATGCTTCCTCATGCATTCAATTTCTTCATGTATTATATTTATTTAGAATCCTATGATATTACAGGGTTGGCTATTTTACACTCATTTAATATAATTTTGTGTTACAGCTCCATATTCAGTCTCTCTTGTTAGCAATTTTGTATGATCAATTGATAATTGTTGTGGGTAAAATTAATCTATTGCTGGACTGAATTTATACATGGTATCAGAGCCATTTTAGGTTGTTACTCTCCTTCAAAAATTGTTTTGCAGGTTCGACATCAAGACTGGGAGCCTTCTACTGACAACCGGGACATATTTTCTAAAGCTATGGATTCACAGAAAACTATCTTGACTCCCTTCAACTATTTTGAATGGAAAGCAGAGATGGAGATCTTGTTGAGAGAGAAAGGCCTCTACAGGGTGACTATGGCTACAGAAGCAGAGCACAATGCTGCTGCAAAGAAGATCAAATGGCACAATCGGAGAGATGAGGCCTATGGCCTCCTATGTCTCAATGTTTCCCGAGACCTCCTTTTCCATATCGATGGATTAAATTCACCGGATCAAGTGTGGGAGAAGCTTTCTAATCTTTTTGGAAAGACAGATGAGATGAGGGGACATCAGATCGAAAATGAGCTGATTTCTTTGAGTCCTAGTAGCTTTGAATCCCTGCAGCTATATTTCTCCAAGTTCAAAGCACTAGTTTTGTAGCTGAAGCAGTGTGGTATCTAAAAGAAAGATGATCAAATCATATTGGCCATCCTCTCGAAGCTAGGAACTGACTACTCAGTCTTTGTTTCGACCTTCTATGCCACAAAACTCACAGTTCGAACCTGGAAGATGCCTAGCCTTGCAGATTTCATGGAAACTCTCACACAAGAACAAGACAAGCTGGTGATGATGGGCACCATCAAACCATCCAAAGATCAAGCTTTGATTGTTGGAGATTCGAGGGTGGATTCAAAAAGCAAAAAGAAATCTAAAAAGCCACCTGAGCAAAAGAGAGACAAGAAATAGTCTCCAGAGGATCAACAAGGTCCCAAGAAGAATAACCAGAAGAAGAAAAACAAAGGTGAAATGAACAAGTGCTCATACTGTTTGAAGGGCAATCACACTGAAAGCTCTTGTATGAAAAAGCAGATTGATATGCTGACCCAACTCCTGGAGAATAATGGCATCTCCCTTCCAGAAAGCTCAAAGAAGAGAGAAGGAGGATCAAGTTCAGATGACAGAGAGAGAGTTCATGCATTGGTTGCTGGCACATCAAGCTCACCCAGTTTTATCATTGATTCTGGAGCTTCAAGACACATGGTTTCGACTAAGGAGGCCTTCTCCTCACTGGATATGTCGAAAGGACCATCTATTGTACTGGGAGATGACTCTCTCACTGAAAGTAAAGGCAAAGGAAGGATAGATCTTGATCATGGTAAGTTCAGCAATGTGCTGTATGTCCCTGGTCTCGCCTCCAACCTCTTGTCAGTGTACCAGATGACCACACTGGGTCTCCTAAGAAGGTCATATTCTCCCCCGATGAAGTTGATATCACATAGATTTCAACTGGTAGAGTCATTGCAAAAGGAGTTTCAAATCATGCTCAAAAGGTATACATGTTCTCACACTTCGTACCTTACTCAAAACCCTCTGCTCTTCTCATTCATGCTAATGAAGCCAACAAGCTATGGCATGAAATATTTGGCCATCTAAATTACAAGTATATGTCTGATCTTAGTGAGAAATAAATGGTCATAGGGCTGCCCAAGATAAAATTTTCCAAAGGAGTCTGCCAAGGTTGTATCCTAGGAAAACACCCAGAGCACAAATTTGAGAAAGCTAGTCATGAGAGAACCTCTGCACCCCTCGAGCTGATTCACAGTGATGTTGCTGGTCCATTCCCTCATATGTCCATGAGTCAGGCCAAATATGCATTGACCTTTATTGATGATTTTTCCAGGTATTGTTGGGTTCACTTCATGAAACACAAGTCTGAAGTTTTTGGCCTATTCAAAGTCTTTAAGGCTTTTGTTGAAAACCAGTGTGGAAGGAAACTCAAGGTACTGTTGTAATCTCATAGATCACATAAGGTTACCAATAATACATACAAAAATATACAGAAATATACATAGATACAAGAGACAAGAACAGATAGGATAAACAAATTATATTATTCTCAATAGATCGTACCAAGCCAAGAACTGAACTGGGTTCTTGTGAGGCTCAATAGCCTAATATATACAGATTACAAACAGTTACAAGATAACTACCTGTTGGTTTGGTGAACCGACACAACTATTAGTTAGCAGTCTTAATTACTGTGTTTACTTGGCCGACCGACTAGGTCGGTCTATCGACTTAGTCGGTTGAGCGACTAAGTCGGTCTTCTTTGAAGTCGACTTACGTCGACCTGCTCCTTCTAAATATCCCCCACAAACAAAACATTTCTTCGTCCCGAAGAAAGAAAAAGGGGAGTACAAAAATGAAATCCTGTCAAACCTTTCAGACGTGCTCCTGGTGAGGACTATGTAGTCGGATGGTCGAAGGGGTGAGTTGCTATCATGGTGATTGTTTTATGAGTGTAAGGTTTTGATTTTTGTAATTTTCTAACTTTTTATAGGTTTTTGGTGGTCGGTTAAGACCGTTATATGATTTATTTATTTATTTATTTATTTTTATTTATTTATTTTTTATATCGTTTAAGTCGGGCTCCATTAACAAGCTTCCGAAATACTAGGCCCTGTAATGTTTTTAATCGGACTGAACCATTGGGATGTATTTCTTCGACAATGTAAGGGCCCATCCATTCTGTGTGAAGTTTCTTAGGTTTACCTTTAACTCGACTGTTATACAGTAAGGCAAGGTCCCCGGCCGACAAGTTCTTGTTCCTGATATTACGGTCGTGCCATGCTTTCTATTGTTATTTTTGTATTTCCTGGTGCTGGATGGCCATAAGTCTGTGTTCTTCTAGTTTATTAAGTTGAAAGAGTCGATCCTTCCTGGCCTGTGCGACATCGACATGTAGTATTTGTGCAACTATGGGTGCCTGTTGTCTGAAGTGTAGAGGGACGACTGCTTCTTGGCCATATACCAGTCGAAAAGGGGTTTGATCAGTTGACCATTTGTAGGCTGTCCTGTATGCCCATAAAACTGCAGGAATTTTCTCATCCCAGTCATCCTTGTCAGCACTGCATATTTTAGTCAATCCTTTCGTCAATTTTTTATTAAAGGCTTCAATTGCACCATTCGACTAGGGGTGGTATGCTGTACTACGTCGGTGGTCGATGTGAAACTTGTCGGTTAAATTTTTTATTGTTTTGTTAATGAAGTGTGACCCTTGGTCACTGATCGAAGTGAGTGGACATCCAAATCGAGTGATGATGTTTTCATAGATGAATTTAGCAGCTACCTTACTTGAACAGGTCTCGACAGGTTCTGCTTCTGCCCATTTAGTAACATATTCTACTGCAGTGATGATATATCTTGCACCTGATCGTCGGGCTGGGACAGGGAATGGTCCTATGAAGTCTATAGCCCAGATTTCAAAGGTGAGACTAGGGTTGATAGAGATCAGGGGCATTTCTGTTCTTGGCAGTGGTTGACCGAGTCGTTGACATCTATCACATCGACTGACAAAGGTTTTACAATCTCTATGAAGTGTTGGCCACCATAATCCAGACTGTTGGATTTTCTTGGCAGTTGTGTCGGCCTGAAAATGTCCTCCTGCTGGTCCATAATGTGCTTCGTGCATGATTTTCTCTCGTTCATGGTCGAGTACACATCTTCTAAGAACATCGTCTAACCCCATTTTGTATAGAAATCCATTGATGAGCCTGTATGGAGCATCCTTCATAGCTAGGATTTGTTTCTTCTTAGTGCTCAGACCTTCTGGTGCCTGACCTGTCTCTAAGAACTGAGCAATCTCCTCCAAATCTGCTGGTATTGCTTCTATACGAAATAGATGTGCATCCGGCAAGTCGTCGTCGACTCCGGTCGGTTCTTCTCCTGTGTCGATTCGGGATAGGTGGTCAGGTCCGACATTGAGCTTTCCTGGTCGGACCACTACTTCAAACTCAAACTCTTGAAAGAGAAGTAGCCATCGACAAATTCTCCCATGGTGAAGAGGTTTGTTTACGAGATACTTCAAATCTTGATGGTCGGTGTAAAATATGAAGGGGTTAGCTAATAGGTAGTGTCAATACTTCTGAAGTGCAAATACCATTCCTAAGGCTTCCCTTTCCGTGGTCGAATAGTTCTTTTCATCCTTATTTAATTTTCAACTGCTGTAAACTATAGGGTAATCCATCCCATCATCTCCTGGTTGAGTCAGGATTGCGCCAATTGCTATTCCTGATGCGTCGATATGCACATGAAATTTTGTCGACCAATTTGGGAATTTAAGTATGGGTGCTTCGACCAGTTTTCTCTTTAGTTTGTCGAAGGAGATATGGCATTCTTCTGTCCATTTAAATTCGATATCGTCCTTCAGTAATTCTTATAGGGGGTAAGTCATATCGGAATAATGTCTGATGAATTTCCTATAATACCCAGTATGACCAAGTAAGACCCTAACTTGTTTAGGGTTTATTGGGGGTTTTAGGTCAAGAATAATCTTAATTTTAGCAAAGTCAACCTTGATTCCTTCTTTGCAGACAATATGTCCTAAGAGTATGCCTATGGGAGTCATAAAGATGCATTTCTTAATATTGAGGGAAAGTTGAATCTGTCGACATCGTTCCAGCATAAGTCGGAGCCATGTGCAGTGATCCTTTAATGTGGAATAAATAGTCCAGTCGTCAAAGTATACTGCCATAGTTTTATAGATGTATTCCTGGAAGGTTTTTACAACAATTCTGGAGAACACTGCAGGTGCATTCTTTAGTCCAAAAGGCATAACCCTATAAGAAAAAGATCCAAATTCACAAACAAATGTTGTCTTCTTTTGATCCTCTTTTGCTATGGGTACCTGGTTATAACCTGAAAACCCATATGTAAATGAGTAACACTCATGTCCTGCAACTTCATTCAGGATTTCATCAGCGTAAGGTGTGGGAAAGGGATCTGCCAGTGTGACTTTATTCAGCTCCCTGAAGTCGACACAGATTCTTAATCTGGTCGGGTCGTGTTTCTTAGGCTGTACGACCATGGGACTGGCCCATTCCAACTGGTCGATAGGGTAGATAATCCCTGCTTCCAACATGTTGTCGATCTCCTTTTTAACTATTTCCTTATACTTGTGGGCTAGTTTATAAGGCCTTTTCTTGACAGGTCGGACATCAGGTTTAGTGTCGATTTTCATCTCTCCCATTTCTTGAACTAACCCTTTCAAATCTTTATAGTCCCTTGCAAAGCGGTCTTGGAATTCTCTAAGTAAGGTTACTATTTCAGCAGTTTGTTGTTCATTCCAATAGTCACCAATCTTGGCTATTTTTGGTCAGTCGTCATTTGAAATGTCTACTTCCTTAGTTCTTACTTTGGCATCTAACCATTCTGGAGCTTTTGCTTCATTGATCCGTCGACTTCCTTCCTTGAACTGTGAGAATGTAGAAGGGAAGTCGGCTGCAGTCATTCGGTTGAGGTCTGGTTTATCGGTAGTCGCGACCCTTAGCACAGAGTGGATTGGTTTTTTTGTTTCAGCATGGTTGGATTTCCATCTGAAGCTTTTCCCTTTGGTGTGTTCATTCTCCAATTGTAATCGAGTCGACTCGACTTTTGATCCTATGTGAAGACTATTGCAGTTCTTGACCTGTCGAGGGTCTTTGTAAGCGTGTGTTTCAGTCGGTTGAATGAAATGTTTGATTTGTTGTGCTGGCTCGACTAATTGTTTATCCTCAGGTATAAAGTTGAAGGCTTTAATGAAATTGGCTTTTAGTTCATTCCATAAAAAGGTTTCACCTTTAGCTTCCTCCATCTTATACCATTTGCTAGGTAGGTCGTCTAGGGTGGAAGGAAATAAGTGCGGCCAGGCTCTTTCATCCCTATGTCCAAATCTTATCCACTCTTTTTCACAAGTTTGGATGTGTTCTTCTGGGTCTTGTCCTTGGGTGAAGATAGGGATCTGTGCTTGTGAGGTTAACTTCCTGCCACCAAACCTTTCAACAAAGTAAGTTGCAGCACTAGTCCAGGTCTGCATTTTTGTCTGATGGGTGTCCCACCATCTAGCCGCCTGACCTGTGAAGGTTTCTACTAAGCTCTGTAGTCGGCCATGTTCTCCAATGTTTTTAGACACTTGTTCGACATGCATGACTGGGGATTGCCTCTCCTTATACCTGGGTTGTTGCCTGGTGTTTTTGCTGATCGGTTGTAAGGTAGGGTGTTCTCTTATTTTTTTCTCAAAAATCTTGGGGATAATTGAGACTATAAAGCACTATCGGGTGGGTTTTTTCTGTACTTTTTGGATAGTCTAGCACCCTCTTTCTTGTGTTTCATAGTTTTCTATCTCCCAGTCATATAGTTCGGCATCTGAATTATAACCAACTGAGTCTTGGTTACCTAAGTGAAGTTCCCCATAGATGTTTGGTTCAGTATAGTCATTATTATTGTGGATTTGGTATAGCTGTCTAACATCAACCTCCTCATCAATAGGTTCTATCCAAGGCTTTCCTTGGGAAGGGTTAATGGGTACAATAACTTTTTGGCCATTACCTTTTAGCTTGATCCTTTCTTTATCTAAGGAGATAGAGGATTTCATCTTTTGACCCCAAGGTCGACCGACAAGGGCTGGGAAGGAGCTAGATCCTTCCTTTGGGTCAATAATTTCAAAGTCAAACTTAGTTAATATGCCTTTAATGGTTGTGTCTACATTTTTCCAAACCCCAATGGGTTCAATGAGACCTTGGTCAGCCAGTTTTAGGTAGATGCCTGACTCATAGAGTCAAGGTTTGCCCATTTGTTCCCACGTATCCTTGGTCATAATATTTACTTGGGACCCAAAATCCAGAACGACTTGTCGGACGTGGTATCCTTCAATTTCTAGGTCGACTAGTGGGTCGACATTGTTTTTGTCTTTCTGATTTAAACTACAAATGTTCTTAGTTTGTTTCTCAGGGTTAGTGGTTTTAATTTGATGCAGTAATTCGATGAACTGACCTACAGATTCGTCTGTTTGAATGAGCTGGGTTAATTGCTGGTTCGGGCTAAGTCGACTGTTACTAATGTCTTCTTGCTGTGCAATGTTTTGGAATATGTGTGTGGCTTCGTGATATGTCTGTTGTTCCTTGCTAGGGTCAGGGTATGCAATTGTGGTTTTGATTTTGCTAATCTGAGGGTTATCAGGCCCAGTTTTGGTGCCTTGTCGAGTGACAATGTGCAAGTTCTTAGTATTTATTACATCATTCTTCTGGACACAAGACAAGACATTAACATTCTTTTTATTGCTGATTTTTTCCAACATGGTAGGACAATCCTCCAAGGAGTGATCGCCTACCCCACAGTGTGTACAAAATTTGAGGTCAGTTCTGTCCTTGTACGGACAGTCTGCGCATCTGTGCCCTTCTTTGTAACAAATAAAGCATTGGGTGGGTCGACGACTTCTTATTTCGCGATTCCCAATGAATCGACCGGTTCTTCCAAACCCTTGTCGTCGATTGTCATGTCGACGTTCGTATCGTCAGCCGTCATTGCATTGCCCGTTCTGGTTATTGTTATTGTTTTTCTCCGTGTTCTGCGCGACCGCATTTGTCTGGTAAACGGCCTGGTAGTTCTGTCTATTTTTCAGGTTAAGATGGCAGTCGGCCGTGCTGTGATTTGTAGTTTCGCAGATAGCACACCAGGAAGCCTTTCCATTCTTCATATTATAAGGACAGTCGGCGGTAGAATGGTCTCCACGTTCCTGGAAAATGTCACAAAATGCCTTTGTTTGTACAAAACGGACATCTTGTCAGCTGAATTGCTTTCGACAATTATCTTTGGAATGACTGGCTGTTGAACAGTTAGTGCACCAGACTTCTTGGTTCTTCAGAGTCAGCTCTTTCAAGGACTTCTGCACGTTTTCCAGCTGTTCCTCCAAACGGTGGTCGGTCTGATATGCAGGTATGTCTTCATCCATCTCGACCTGCAGAGCTTTTGTCAGCGCATCTTCATACGACTTGAAAGTTTCCAGACTGATGTGTCGGTGAACCTTCTGTGAGAGTCCTGCAAGGAACCATTGAATCAGTAACTGTTCATCAATAGTATAATCTAACTGGCTCAATAGATCCTTCCATCGTTTATCGTAGTCGCGAACTGTTTCTCCTAGCTTCTGGGATGTTGTTTTCAGCTTCTTGGCTGCCAGGTGTTTGGCGTCTGGGGTCTTAAAAAATGATAGGAATTGCGCTTTTATCTCGGCTTTTGTTGCTCTGGGCTTCCGTTCAGAAAATGTCATATACCATGTTAGAGCTCTTTTCCTTAGGGCTCCTGCGAACTGGGTCATCTGGTGTTCTTCTTCTGTGACCTTGTTGGCCTCCCATATGGACTCACAGATGAACCAATGTCGTCTGGGGTCTTCGTCGCCCTCATAAAGGGGAATATGAGCAGATCCGTGACCCATGTCGGAATCACTGTCACTACTTTCTGAAGTTGGCGGGGTGGGAGGTGTGGGTGGGGGTGAAAGAGGTGGGGTCGATGATATAGTCGAACCTGTAGAGGTGACAATGGGGTTTTGGTCGACGAAACTTGTGCCTCCATCAGTGGTTGATTCTTTCTTGTGGTATAGCATATTGTTGATAATTTGTCTTCTCGATGACCCACTGTCACTTTGCATGCTCAGGTCTGACTCGTGGTTATCTTCGAAATTTGTATGTGGCAGGGGGGGTGCTCCTTCATGTGTTGGCAGGAGCAAGTGGATACTACGAAAGGAGGGTGCCGTTTGAAAGGTCACCCAGTTCCCTTCGACCGGTCGGCGTATAACAAGGTGTCATCCCGGGTATGGTTCATCACCTAGTCGACTCCAGATTGTGATGTCACCAGCTCTCAGGCGAAGGTCGTCTTCAATAATAGTCTGTATTACGGTATGGGAATTGGCGGGGGCCATGGTTACTTCATCAGGGATCACTATTTGGAGAGCTTCTTGCTGCTCTATCCACACTTCCTCTGCCGTAGGGGCCGTTTCTTTGTCTATGCCTTCTTCGTGTCGGTCATGACCCGACTCTGGCGGATTCTCATCTCGGTCGGTCTCCCTAGGGTTTTGTTCTCGACACAGCTCGTCGGCTCGTTCATGTCTGTCTTCCCTTCTTTTTTGTCGTTCGTCCCTCTCGATTCTTTTAATGTTCGACATACTTTCATACAATACTATCAATTCCTCTTCGTTCGACTGTTCATGACTGGCTTAAGTCTGGTCGACTGGTATCCACTATGCTCCTTCTCCGACACACGACCAGCTACCCCCCCATAGCCTACCCGATGCTTTTTAGGAAGCTCGGATAATGCTGTCTATTTGCTCAGGAAGTATTCCCACTCCCTTTCAGCAATGAATTTTTCCCACTGCTGCTGTTTCTCCGCCCAGTTAGTATTTGATGGCGGTTCGCGTAGTAGAGGTCGAGCTTCAACAATATGGCCTGCTCCTCTTTCGATTAAGAATTTGAACAGTAAAGTCAGCAAGGAACACAAGAATTGATCAGTAAATTCTGTGAAAAAATTCTGTCGAACAGTTTCCACAGAAGTCCTGTCTTCGACTGCTTGTTCCTCACAGAAGTCGTCGGCTATCTTTTCGAACCACTCCGATAGATTCGTACGTCCTCCTCGGATCAGTTTCTGGAGTAACTGTTCTTCTTTAGTCTTGTCCGGTTTTCTCATCCAAAAGATTCTTCAGCAAGTGTGGCATGGATTCGACAAACTTTTCGTGAGTGTCAGTGAAAAATCTGGCTTTTGCTTCTGCGACTGTCAATCTGTTCCTTCTCACGTAATTTTGTAGATAATTAGCAATTTTTCGCTCCCACCAGTCCTTTATCTCCTGCTCTGGTATCATATGTGAGCATATATTCCAGTTATGTACTACCGGCAACGGAACCAATGTTGTAATCTCACAGATCACATAAGGTTACCAATAATACATACAAAAATATACAGAAATATACACAGATACAAGAGACAAGAACAGATAGGATAAACAGATTATATTATTCTCAATAGATCGTACCAAGCCAAGAACTGAACTGGGTTCTTGTGAGGCTCAACAGCCTAATATATACAGATTACAAACAGTTACAATATAACTACCTGTCGGTTCGGTGAACCGACACAACTATTATTTAGCAGTCTTAATTACTGTGTTTACTCGGCCGACCGACTAGGTCGGTCTATCGACTTAGTCGGTTGAGTGACTAAGTCGGTCTTCTTTCAAGTCGACTTACGTCGACCTGCTCCTTCTATAGGTACTCAGATCTGACAATGGTGGTGAGTATGTCAAGTCTGATTTTATTAACTATTGTGCAGATGTAGGTATTCAGATGCAGCATTCTATCCCTTACACACCACAGAAAAATGGTGTTGCTGAGAGGAAGAATAGATCACTGAAGGAGATGACAACATGCATGATGGAGGCCAAAAATTTGCCACCAAAGTACTGGGCCGAAGCTATCAACTGTGCAGCCTATATCCAGAATAGGGTGCCTCACAAACAGCTTGATGGCATGACTCCCTTCGAAGCATGGAGTGGGCACAAGCCAGATGTGACCCATTTCAGGATTTTTGGCTCAAAGGCATTGGCTAGAATCCCGATAGAGAAGAGCAAGGCTTTGCAGCCCCAAAGCCAAGAGTGTATCTTTGTTGGATACACTGAATATTCAAAAGGGTACAAGTTGATAAATTTTAGCACAAACAAATCCTTCATTGAAATGTGTGTTCAGTTTGAAGAAGAACCCCTTGCAGAAGTGGAAGTTGGTGAAGCCTCTTCACCACCTGAACCTCAAGAAGTAAGTCAAGAGTTTTTTGAACATTTTGATTATGATTTGTCTGATGGATATGAGTTTATTGCAGACCCAAAGAGCCCTACAATTCCTAAATGGGCAGCCAAGACACTACATGCAGCAGGAGAGCTAGCTGGGGATCCCAATGACCCAAGGAGGACTAGATCTCAACTTGAGAGTGGTCTGTGCATGAAGGATCCTATGTTTGATGAAAAATTCTATTTGATGGTGGAGTCTGATCCTCAAACATATGAAGAAGCAGAAAGAGATCCAAGATGGCAAGCTTCCATGAAGGAGGAGTTCAACTCACTCCAAAAGAGCAACACATGGGAGCTAGTGGATCTTCCTCCAGGAAGAAAGTTAGTCCAGTGTAAGTGGGTCTATA
>LPNX010535294.1:203009-218680 GCA_001517045.1 Pseudotsuga menziesii
ACAATAATTGTGGCTTCTAGATACATGGATCAGCCTCATGAGATCCATTGGAAAGCAGCCAAAAGGATCCTTAACTTTGTTCAGGGAACAAGGACACATGGGATCTTCTATAAGGCAAAATCTGATCTTGATTTGATTGGATTTACTGACAGTGATTGGGTAGGTGATAGCACAGACAGAAAGTCCACTTCAGGATATGTGTTCATGCTTGTAGAAGGGCCAATCAGCTGGTCAAGCAAGAAACAGAGTGCCATTACACTCTCATCTATAGAAGCTGAGTACTGAGGAGTTGTTAATGCAGCAACTCAGTGTTTATGGTTGCAGGGTTTACTTGGAGAGTGTGGTTTCGAACCTGAGTACTCAACTACCATCTACTGTGATAACTAGAGTACCATTCGAATCTACAAAGATCCAGTTCAGAAGCAGAGAACCAGACACATTGAGATTCACATGCACTACATCAGAGAGCTTATGCATGATGGCACCATTCACCTACTCTTCTGTTCATCTTCAGAACAAGTAGCTGATATCTTCACCAAAGCATTTTGTGAGAAGACCTTCAGCAATCTCAAATCACTGTTGGGGATTGCTGATCATGCTGTAAAGGCATGAGTGGAGAAAATATTCTACAATTTTGTTTTACAGTCCATGTTTAAGGGAGGATTTTCCCAAGTTGGTTTTGCCTCTTTCCTTGTTTATTTGGACATGCAGTATGTAAAGGGTGACTAAGCCTTGTTGCTAGGCCCTATATATTTTGATTTATTACTCATACAGTCAGGCTTAAGGGGGGGTGTTAGAATAATCAACCCATAGTTTACCCACTTAGACATTAATTCATTTATTTTTGTCTTATTTGCCTAGTTCATGTGTCCCACCTTGTGCAAGTTGCTAATTTCCTATCCATAGAGGTCAAACTTGCCATATATGACTCATGTAGCACTTGGGAAAGCCTTAGGAATCAAATCTGCTTTATTCCTGGCCTCCTAGGCGCCTATCTGCTTTTTCTGCTTTATTGCCTGCTTTTTCAATGTTTTAAGGCACATGGGAAAGCTAGACTAGGTGAGGTGAACTTGTTTTTTGTCCTACACATCCTCCTCTCTTTTCTCCATGAAAAAGCATGTATGAGCTACCATTCCACCACTCTTTATCTTGCCTATTCCTTTTTTCCAATTCGTGAGCTCCATGACAGATTTGGGATCCAGCTTTTACACCTATGGGGGATTTGCTTATTTTTGGTAAGCTTGCTTTATGCTAGATTTGGATGCTTCCTCATGCATTTGATTTATTCATGTATTCTATTTATTAAAAATCCTATGATATTACAGGGTTGGCTATTGTACACTCAGTTAATATAATTTTGTGTTACAACTCCATATTCAGTCTCTCTTGTTAGCAATTTTGCATGATCAATTGATAATTGTTGTGGATAAAATTAATCTATTGCTGGAATGAATTTCTATAGAATACCTGCATTCTCATATGTTGTATTATGATGTCAAATTAGCAATTAAGTGTTATAGGCATCAAGTTGCAACACTTGCCTGGATAGGCCTGGTTTAATGCGTTAGTCTATAGAAAATATCGTTTTTGTGATCTTTTGTTCTCCTTTCACTTCTTTAGATATGATAGCATTGAGAAATAATAGTAGTCTCACTTTTTTTAGAATAATCAACCCATATTATTACCCACATAGACATTAATTCATTTATTTTTGTCTTATTTGCCTAGTTCATGAGTCCCACCTTGTGCAAGTTGCTAATTGCCTATCCATAGAGGTCAAAATTTACATATCTAACTCATGTAGCGCTTGGGGAAGCCTTAGGAATCAAATCTAATTTATTCCTGGCCTCCTAGGCGCCCTTCTGCTTTTTCTGCTTTATTGCCTGCTTTTTCAGTGTTTTAAGGCACATAGGAAAGCAAGACTAGGTGAGGTGAACTAGTTTTTTGTCCTCTTCATCCTCCACTCTTTTCTCCATGCAAAAGCATGTATGAGCTACCATTCCACTACTCTTTAGCTTTCCCATGTTCCCTTTCCAATTCGTGAGCTCCATGATAGATTTGGGATCAGCTTTTTACACCTATGGGGGATTTGCCTATTTTGAGTAAGCCTGCTTTATGCTAGTTTTGGATGCCTCCTTATGCATTCAACCTATTGATGTATTCTATATATTCAAAAACCTATGTTATTATAGGGTTGGCTATTATACACTCAGTTAATATAATTTTGTGTTACAGCTCCATATTCAGTCTCCATTGTTAGCAATTTTGCATGATCAATTGATAATTGTTGTGGGTAAAATTAATCTACTGCTGGCCTGAATTTCTACAACTTTGAGATGAACCTGTTTAAGTCACTCTCAGCTGAAATGATCTACTTGAGACTAATCTATACCCCAACTTGAAATTACTATCGAGAGTGGGTGGCATCTGACAGTCAAAAAACGTATTTCCCAGGAAATGTGAGAAATGGGAAAACACTAGGAAATTGTAGTCTAGAAACAAGGAATAAAGAAAAAAAAGAAAGAAGTTATTTTAATGTCCACTAGCTTTGAAAAAATAACTAGTTATATTTGTAGTAGTGATATGGATAAAATGTAGTAGTGATATGGACAATCAACACATAGATACACCTAGATATAGACATATGTCTGTATCAAAATGCAGTGCAGTTTTAATCGACTAATCATATGTGGCTAGAAAGTGATGCATTGTTTGTGTAGATGGCAAGTCCTGCATCATTTCAAAAATGTCATATGGTGAGCATTCAATTTGCTTGATGGCACCCTAAGTAATCCAACCAAGGTTCAGAGCCTTGTCCATTTGTTACCCAAAATACATGGACATAAGTATGAACCCAAGACAAGATACCTCCTTTAGTTCTCAATAATCCTTTAGCTCCAATTGAGGATAGTGGAGTATGCATCAATGTAGTTCCTCCCTCGACTAAGCTGTTTTTCTGTTACGCATAATTACCATGCTCAGACTTGGCAAGGCAGGTAACTTGCCATACTTAGCATACTTGCACTTGGCCTACTAAGCATAATAACAAAAAAACTGTTTTAATGTAGGAGTTGTTACTGAGGACTATGTCAGGTATTGACTTAGGCTACTTGGCATACTTGGTAGTACTCACCAATATACAGGAGTGTGGCAAGTAGTGACAAACAACACAACAGTCAGTTGTTAGTGCAATGAGATGCAATTGATTCTTTATTGCTAAACAATTATGGACATTGGAGAACCAACCATCCAAGTACTTGAGTGTTAAAAGAATAATGGGACTTCCAAATATTGTGAGTGACGTGACACCTTGATTTGTGATTGTGAACATTCCACTTCCTATTAAGATGATCAACTAGTAAACAAGTTCGCTGGCACTTGTCATAATTTCCTTGGTTTGGTAGTCCATAAATGGATTCCCATAAGACCATTTCCAATCCCCTTCCAAATGGGTCTACTAATATCCAAACTCAGCTTGAACATACAATATTCTGGAATTGTTTGACATAATGCACTAGAAGCAGGTTGGTCAACTGCCTGAGTCTTTGAGAATGATGAATCCTAGCAGCATTTTTTCCAGCCATGAAGCCAAAGAAGATAAATCCATCAATAAGAACTTTTCTTGCAAGGTGTGTTTCAAGTTAATATAACTCGGATCACCTGTTAAAATATTAACAAACAGCTGTAGCACCTTCGTATTCACTGACTCATTATGGCATCCATCCAAAGCATCAATTAAAGGCAAAAAGTTACCATTGCCTCCAAGAAATTCCTGGAACTTGTTGGATTGGTTCAACATCAATGAGTCCTCAGTGTTCCCCAAATAAAACTTAAGCAAAATGACTTTACTAGGATCCATTCTCAGGCATTCCACCATATCAGTTGCACTTGTAAGTAGATGCTCTTTAATAGATAAGTTAGCCTCCTTGCTTGAGTTTCTTTTGTCCAAAACTGAAAAATGGTGTTTAGATTGCTTCACTAGTATGTAGATTTCTTACAGAGATTGCCTAGCCTATAATTTTTTCTGCAAGGTAATTCTCTTTGTTGCTTGGTAAGATAAATAGTGTTAACATTTCAATCATGGTAATATCTTGTGTTCTACAATTTCAAACCATTACATATGTTGCTTGGTAATGTGTGTGGCTTTCTTACTTTAATAATTTATATAGATATCTGTAATATAGATATTTTTTAAACAATTGAGTTAAAAAGCTCTGACGTCTAAGATGATAGTGAGTCAATAGAATCTATTGCTCATGTGGGGAAGGTTTCGTGACTTCTTGATATTGCCTCAATGTCCATATTCCAATCTTAAAGGTGGTGAAGGGAGGATGGAAGCCTCAAGGCCCTTTGTTGATACAGGTATAGATCTATTTTTATTCACTTTTTCCAGCTTTTTGATAAAGTACCATTCACGTATTTACAGGGGAAGATTTCGTAATTCAACAAGAAGAGTAACAAGGAAGACTTCCTACAAAGGTGAACCGCCTTACACTTACTTATTCACTATGATGTATTATCTTGTTTTGTATTCTGTATGAAGTATTGTCTTTAGTGCGTTTACAACCATTAATTGCATGATGTCTCAACATTCTTAATTAGAACTTTTGATTACTATTCAGGTAATTGAAAAGTTCCCTCACATTGCACATTACAAGGCTCTCAAGCTGCCAGTTGGCATGGATGCAAAGGATTTGGTCAAATCACAACTAGTGATTGCATGCATTGATGGTAAAGAATATGTAACATTATATTTTCGTTCTGATTGAGAAAAATATCTACCCTTACTTTTCAAGTAATTGACATTCCATCAACAAATATATCATATTTGCAAGGCACAACCCACGACCTTGAACATGTATTATATGTAATGTAGAGTCCTTACACTACCATTTTGAAGTAGCTTTCTTACTTCTACCTTTTAACCTATGTTGCATTGAGTTTCTAGGATGGGGTGGTGTGGGGATGAAGGGATGGGAACATAGATTTGGCCTCCATTTCATTGTAAGTCGTTAGAGCTCCAACTGTGTCCATTTCTTTGCAAAGTCTATAAATAAGCGAGTGATAAGTTTCCAGTGCTGGTAATAACCCCTTATCTTGCATTTCATAATGCACTTTTAAGGCTCCCTTTATGCATCCCCTTTCACAGTTTGAAATTATCATCTTACTGTAAATCTGAACATTAGGAACTAAACATTTCTCTAGCATTAGTTTAAAAATATTATTAGCCTCTTCCAAACTGCCCTTCTTGCAAAGACCATTCATAAGGGTGCTGAAGCTTTCAATAACAGGAAGAAAACCCATTTTCTGCATTCTCAAATGCATATTCACTACCATATCTACCTTTCCTACTTTGTAAAGTCCACCAATGACAACATTGTATGTAGAAGCATTAGGTGCAACACCTTTCACCTCCATTCTGTCATACAAATTCATGACAAAATATGCATCTTCCATGCATAAACAATCAGTCAGCATATTGCAAGTTCTGACATCAGAAGCCAATTCTTTTACATAGGTGTTGTTCAAAATCTCATTAAAATCCTCCTTTATGCAATTTTTTAAGAGTACTCTGATAAGTGACATGTAACTGCTAATAATTGGGAGCATGCCTTTCCTTTCTATTTCATTGTAGACTATCATACCAGTATCAAATTTCCATTGATTGCAAAGTCTGTCAATGACAGTGTTATAGAGAGAGTCATCTGGCACAATTCCACAACCTATCATGTTATCAAGAATTTCAGAGGCCTCCTGTATATTTCCTGCCTCAGAATGTGCCTTAATCAAAGCCCTATAGGTAATCACATCTGGAATTAAACCTTTGTCCAAGGAATCTTTAAGGAGGTTGCTTGCAACCGATATCCTACCTTTCTTACAAAAGGCATTGATAACTGAATTGTAATTAGAAATGTTGGGCATAACACCACATCTTTGCAGTTCTTCCCAGAATGCCAAAGCCTCAGGTCACAACATTGAATGCCAGACCCTTCTTCACAATCTGGCCCTACAGCGCCGTAGCAGCTTCCACATTACCTTGCTTGCAAAACGCATCAATGATGGATGAATATGTGAAAATGCAAGGACAAGAAGGATGACATTGCTGTGCAAAATCTTGAATCTGAACCAACTGAGAGTGAGATGGTGCTTGTCCAATATAAAACTAGGAAGCAGCATGTGCCATTACAAAGACCAACCTTGACATAAATCCATAAGCTAAGTAGTCTATCCACCCCACTGTAGTATGACACGCCATTAGATGCACTTGACTTCTTGTTGCACTTGCACCTAAGTAATTTGCACAGCTGAACTTGTCACACTAATGGACTCTAAAGTTACCCCTACCATGTGCACTGTGTCCATGGCACAACTTGACTTGACACTCTAATGGACTCTAAAGCTATCGCTATAATGTGCATGCCCATACTCAGACAAGTATTCTAGGTTCAACTTCCTCTAGTGTGATTGCTTTCATCATGGACTTTATTGATCTTTGTCTCTTTCCTGGTTCAGTGGTGCCTAAAAGTTTACTCAGAAAATGAGCACTATATAGGTGTATGGTAGAACATAATTGCATTATAAACAACGTATCTGCAATATTGGTGAAAATATGTGCCCAAGGTATAAAAAATTTGCGTAGAAACTGAGCACAATATATAGAAAATTGTAATATAAAAAATCTCTGGTGGAATATTGGTTAGAAAATGAGTACAATTTCTATTCCCTAACCTACAGATAATATGCTTAGAAGATGAACACAAAATCTGTGCCATTGATGCTACATGAAGGTCTAAAAATTTGCTGCAAGATGTGCAAAAAATGGGTAAGATTGCAGATTTCTTGGTTTACATAGGCATGCGGGTGAGTGGACTTGGTTACAGCTTGTCATGTTTGCATAGATTGTCAAGTTGCACAAGTTTTGACTTAAGTCTGATGTAGCAAGCCAATGCTGCCTTGTTCTGGTTAGATTTGACCTAGTTTTGTAGTAATTTTGAACTCTGAACTGGGAACTGGTGCGTTTCTCCTACCAACCATATGACACATTTTAAGTATATGGTGTTTAATTTTATTGTATAATTCATGCAGAAGGCTTTAGTAACAATATTGATTTGCATTTGTTTCCCTTATGTCTCTGATATTTACAAACTTTTTCAGGTGAAGAACCCAACAGTCCGTGTTGAACATGAAGCAAGTACCTCAAAAATTGGGGAAGATTAGTTATTCTATTTCCAGCAGAGGGGGATTGATCCAGAGAAGGTAGTGGTAGCTATTATTAATGGATTTTGTATGGTTGTATTTAACGAGCTCCCACTAGAATTTGCAGCTGAAGTAAATCAGTTGATGAGTTTGAAGCTTGAAGGCAGTGTTGGCTAGATGTTGCAAGGTCTCTCTGTAACACTATCTATGTACATGATTCTAATGGCATGAGATGTCTTGATAACACTACTGTTCAGTGTTGGGTGCTAGATGTTTATATCTTTCTTGTGTTCTACAGGGAAATCATCTGTATATTTTCTATGAAACTTGGGAATGCCTTCAAAGTTTGTCCCAGTTAAGGAAATAATAATATGTATGTACTCTTGAATTTGTTTAAATTGTAATGAGATTAAAAATAAAGTTGTCATTGCAAGCATTGGGATCAACCCTGTTCTTGGTTTACATAGGCATGCGGGTGAGTGGACCTGGTGGACTGTCGCAGGTATAGCATCCCTGTCGCTATTCCTGGGGTTTGCATTTTTTTTTTTAAACTTATACAAAGCGTGGATACAGCGACAGCCAGGCGTGGATACAGCGACGGCCAGGCGTGGATACAGCGACGGTTATGCGTGGATACAGAGATGGCCAGGCGTGGATACAGCGACCGCCAGGCATGGATACAGAGACAACCAGGCGTGGATATAGCGACGACTTAGACATCTAAGAAAACATAGAACATTGTCGCTCTTGCAATGCAAATTAGGGGTCATCTCTATTTCGACGGAATTGTTTCCACGAAAAAAAAAACACTTAGACGTGTCAAAATCCACAATTTTCCATGGATATTGCCACGTTTTGCCGTGGAAAAATTGATCACTTGTACTAGTGTGAGCCTTCTAGAGGAAATTTCTCCAGAGATACTACAACTCATAAAATTCTCAGAGCCGGATACTATTGGCCCACACTATTCAAAGATGCACACGCCCATGTCAGAAAATGCGACATTTGTCAAAGGTGTGGTGGAACACAAGTTAAAGCAGCAGGACCATTGAAGCCTGTGATGATAATAGAACCTTTTGAGTAGTGGGGGATGGATATCATTGGGGAGATAAAGCCAAATTCTTCCCTACAACACAAGTATATTCTGACAGCAACCAACTACTTCACTCGTTGGGTAGAAGCCATTCCGTTGCATAAAGTAAATGAAGATACGGTCATGGACTTCTTGCAAGACCATATTATGACCAGGCTTGGAGTTCCAATTTCTTTAGTTCTCGATAATGCTACTTACTTTTCCTCGATTAGATTAACTGCTTTTGCTCATGAGAAAGGAATTAAGTTGCATTACTCTGCTAATTACTATCCATAGGGAAATTGTTTAGCTGAATCTACAAACAAGAATCTGATTAGGATTTTAAAAAAGACAATGATAGAAAATCAGAGGAGTTGGCACTCAACATTACCAAATGTTCTTTGGGATGATAGGGTCATCCCCAAGACTTCGTTAGGTGTGTCCCAGTATACCCTTGTTTATGGAAAAGAGGCCATTCTACCCCCCAATATCATGCTACCCTCTTCCATAATAGCTCAGGAATCCAGAGGATCAGATAATGAGGTTTTGCAGGTAAGGATACATAATCTTTTGAAGGCAGAGGAATCTAGATCCAAGGCCAGAGAATGATTTAAACAACAATAGGGGGTAGTTAAGAGATGGTTTGATAAACACAAGGATGGAACAAAAGAATTCGAGGTGGGATATTTGGTTCTCAAGTGGGACCACCCCCATGATGAGAAAGAATACACACGAAATTTCAACAGTTGTGGGTAGGCCCTTTCTAGATTGCGGCAAAGCTTGGCCCCTCAACCTATAAATTGCAAGATTTACAGGGGTGGGAAGACAACTTACCAGTAAATGGTTTAGTTCTCAAACCTTATTTTTCCTGAGTTTTGTTTTTGTTCTTTTATCTTGTACATAAATAAATTGACTTGGCTGTTTATTTTGATTTATTTTATTTCTGTTTTGTTTTAGTTTAGATTTTGATTGATTTCAATAAAAAGAGGCAAACTCTTGGTTGCATGGAGAGCATCAGAATTCTAGAATGATTAAAGTTCTTGAGTTTAAGACTATGTATTACTGTTTTATCTGAAAGAATTTCTTCTAGTTTAGTAGTTTTCCCAAATGGCTATGAACACATTGAAGTCCTACTAATCCTTGTTAAATAAACTAGGATCGAAAGGTTTGGAATACTATTTTGAGGTTCCATCCATATCACATTTAAAAAATGTCCTAGGGGGTGACAGCAAAAGGCCCAGGGATAGGAAGCAAGGTGAACAGTATATTATATATAAATGATCCCATGCCAGGAATTGAATGCAAAAAGGCAGATAAGAGTCAAAAACTCCTTTGAAAGCAATTTGTATCAAAACCAAGCATTGAACCATGTAAGTACTAAATTGCCAAAAGTTCTTCTCCGTCCGTGAGCTGAAAGTTGAATACATCTCTCACACAAAAGGACACTATGGATAGAGGAGCTTGAATGAAAATTCAAAAAGAAAGGCATGCAGGAGGACTCATATGCAAAGGACAAAAGTCCAAAAAAGCACAAAAAGTGAAAAATGGCATGGGAATGAGGAACAAATGAATATTTCTGTTTACCATATGTTACTATCCTATGGCGTCCAAGTTGGAAGCTACCCGAAGACAGAGGTAATAAATGAAACTCATCTTCCCGGCCTCAAAAGAGTTATCTTGACTTGGAAATCTTGTTTTCCTTTCTCCTAAATTGGACTATCATCAATGATTAAAAGTACATATATTTTCCATTTGGGAAATCCAGACATCTGGAGGAATTCAACATGTTCATTTATTGTTATACAGTTTGTTACTTAAGAAATAAATTGTCCATAGATCTAGGTTCACCAGGTAGTCGCCAATTGTTGCAGCTGCAATTGTTTTCCCAAATTTTCAAAATTTTGGACCCTCCTCTAAATTTTTATCTTGCCTAGAATCAATTGGATCCATGAACTCTGTTTTTGTTTTCCCTCTGGTACAAGTTTGGATTGTTTTGAGGTTAACCATCTTCATGCTCTTCGGAAAATTGCTTATGTTTGAAACTGCTTTGGGTTGTGGAACTTGGAGTTTGGTTTGAAGTATTTCCCTTGGATCTGTGATTTCTTTCTTTCTTTTAAGAAGTCTATTTCTCATTTTCGCCATTGTTTTGTAGGTGAAACAAACTTTCATCGCTGCCCAGCCGAAGTAAAATTTTTAGTTTGATTGTTCAGAGGCCATTTAAACAACGCATCGGAGCCATATTTCCTTATGGAGCCCCCGTTGCGGAAGCTGAATGATGAGTGCTCTACTAGATAGTCTTGAATTCGCCGATGTCGTGTTGTTATGACTTGTTTTGCATGATCGAAGGATGGTTGAAGTTTGAGTCGGCGTTATTTGATATTTGTGAAGCCATTGTTTTGGAAGTGAGACAAGATTTTTGAACCGCTACATGACCTTAAATTTTCTGAACACTTAACGTTTTCACAATGTTTCTGCACCGTAGCAGAAAGTTTATGACTTTGATCGAAAGCTGTAGTCTAATTGTTTTCCACCATTGCGGCTCCTGAGCGAACTAAGTATCCGCCATATAACTGCTCCGCTCGCCAATGCTTTGTCTGGGTTTCGTTGATATTTCTTTGTGTCACGGCGTCCGTAGTATTTTCATCTTCCACCATTGCAACTATGTAATGCACTAACCTCCTGACGTTGATGTCTTTTTGTTCACTGACAGGGAACTTTTCCGCCCGATGCTTTGGCACTTAGCTCTTCCGACTCCGATAGACTTAATGGTCCCATGGAAATCGTTGTCCATTTGAAACATGCCGTTGTGGTTGTAAGTAAGACTATCTGGCCGATGTTTAAATGGTTCAAGCCACCGATGAGGTTTTTCCCGCCGTCTTGTGAGTTTTTAACCCCTATGTGGGCAGCGATGGTTTTTTATTCTTGTAAGGATTTCGCGACGAGGGCGTAGTACTAGGCCTCATTTTGATGATCAGTTTTGTGGCTAGTATAGTTTAAGTTTATTGAAAAGATGCAATCCTAATTAATGTGAATTTTTGTTTGACTACAGATGGACTTGGGAGATTCTTCATATTACTGCTGTGAGAAGATGTAGCTAAAGGAAAAAGCTGAGGAAAGTTGGTTGAAAAGTGATAAGCAGAGTTTATTCTAAAATCAACGGATCTCAGAAGGACAAATAAAAGACAAGGCAGAATCAATGGCAACAAAATCCCAAGCTTGGAAGGGATCCGTCAGTTACCAAGCCAATCCTGTTTATGAAGTACTTATAAGTTGAAATTTGAAATGTAATGCATTATGTGAATCATGAGTACTCACGAAAAAAGACAAAATTGTGAGATTAAACGGTTTTTGGGGAAGTCCAAAGGTTAGATGGTTGGGGAAGTCCAAAGGTTAGATGGTTGGGGAAGCCCAAGGGTTTTGTTGTTTTTGTATAAAGAGAGGAAAATGAGAGAGGGGAGGGGATTTTTCCTTGGAAAAACTTGTGAGCTATTGTTTGTAAGAGGAACTACTTCGTTTTACAATAATAAATTGCAAATTTTGCTTGTTGGAGAAGGTGTTGTGTGGAATGTTTGAATGTGATAAAATGAACAATGTTGAAGGAGGACTATTTAATTTTCAACTGTGTTTCATTAACTATGAGAGAATTCTTACTTTTTGAACCTATGTTCTTATCTGAATGTTCTTTGGTATATTCTGTGATAATTTCCACTATGAGTAATGGAGGTTTTAACTGTTGATAAGCTATCTTATCATGTATATCTTCATTATGTTTATGTGTTTTGATTCTAAGAATAGCTATATGTGATTGACCTTAACATGTGAACAGTATTACATTATTCATGAATTAATCTTTTTTCTCTCTAGAGACGGTTTAGTTAGTATGTATTTTCTAGTTGTGTATGATTTAGATGCGAGAGAGTCTAAGACGAGAGGTAAGAACCTGTGCATCACATTGTGACCGCTCCTTGCATTCTTTGTCAACCTAAATTTTAGATAGGCACTTGCATATCATACTTCAAGTAAAAAAAAATACAAAAAATATATACAGTGGACCGGGCCGCAACCGGTAAAACCTTTTATTTTTGTTACTTGACCTACGGTAGCCGGACCACAAACTGGACGGATTCCCTACACCAAACAGTCATGGGCTAGTTGGGAACGTTGATTGGGGAGAATCCCTTTTTTTGTTGCCTGCGAATTTCTAGGCCTCAACAGCTGGTTATTTCCTTTGGAGACATAAACTTTTAGATCATTCGATAAAGCACAAACTTCCCAGATTCACATGACGAAGAAGTTACATGGAAATAATACGGACAGACAGAATAAATCCTGAGTGTTTTCAGAATATGTAATTAACGGATCAACTCCATGCTGCCTTTTTCAATCCCTGCCCGATCACGGGATATAATAATCAGAAATTTTAACCATGGGCGTGTTGTACCTAAACTCGCCATTCTTCTGGTTCTTTTTCTTCTTCCTACAAATCGTACTAATGCAAATCGTACAATTTAGAGGCATCGCTTGATTTGATGAAGGAATACATTTTTGGTGTGAAGAATTTACACAAATAATAGTAGATGAGTAGATAAGACCGTCGATTTTTTTTATAGTTGCATAGATTTTATTTTGTAAATCATTGTTGCCTATGTTAAATAGAACTCCTGAGAAGAATTTCACTTTGTAATTACCTTTGCATTTTTTTAAGTTTTTGGTTTAGATTATAATGTAGTTTAATTTTAATATTCAAGACACATTTTCCATTTCAAATTTTGTTTAAACTCATAGTACCTCGGTTTCATTTTATTTTTATTCTGAAACTGTATAGTTGTTAATTTTGTTATAAATTGACTTAATTTGACAAAGTTTTTCACAGTTTAAATGAATTTATAATTATAATGAAAACAAAATAATGATTTTAGGAATATGAGATAGATCTATGTGAGATAGTCAAATCTTTGTAATTTATTATAATAATATTTTTTTCAATTTAAATTAATTTATAATTACGAAAATAAAAAATTATATATTTTTCATTTAAATGAATTTATAATTAAAAATAAATAAAATAAATATTTTAGGAATATGAAATCTTTGCGTAAATTTCAAATATGAAATATTGAAGCCGAAGCCGAACCCTCTAGCCCCATAGAGGCTTTTCCGATTTTCGGGTATCAAAAACTGGAAATTCCAATTTTTGTTAATGTTATTTGGGGTATCCCCGATTTCCGATATTTTGAATATCGGAAACCGGAGACTCGGGGTTTTGTTGAAATAATTTATTGGCTTCGTTATTTCTGATTCCGAAATTGAATGCTAAAAATTTTCAATTGATCTGGTTAAACATTATTACGTATTATGCGCCCCTCGAGAGGAGGTGACAAATTTTTTGCTTCAATGATGTTTTTTTCCCAGCAAGCGTGAAATAATCCCATTTTTTTTGTATTTTCATTTTAACATTTTTAAATTATATTTGTATTTAAGTCATTATAAGCATATTTGTTCTATCACTATTAACCACATTACTAAAAGATTAGATTTATAGATAGATGATATTTTATAATACGTGACTAGAAGCAATAGTAGACTAAAAGGAAAATTAAAATATAAACAAACTCAAAATACTTCAAAAGATTCACCCTTAACTTGTAAGTATTCAATCTTGACAAGAAAAATATCTAAAGCACTTTTTATGTCAGACATACTGAACATGTCACCATCTATTATTATCTGTGTAAATTTTTCACACTAGAGTTGTATTCCTTCATCAAATCAAGCGATATAGATTGAAATCAAATTTACAAATAAGACATATAATTAAATGAAACAAGACAACATCATTTTAACAAAATTTAATAAATTAAGGACTTGACGCCCTTTACTACAGTAAAATAAATTTAAAGAAAATGGAAGAAAATCACTTATCTGTCAATATTTTCGTTTACAGAGTAACTATTTAAGAATATTTTGGTAGGTACAGCATGCGCATAGTTTAATGTAGTTTAATTTTAATATTCAAGACCGACTCCCCATTTCAAATTTTATCTGAACTCATAGCAACTTCATTTCATTTTATTTTTATTCTGAAATTGTATAGTTGTTAATTTTGTTATAAGTTGACGTAATTTGACAAAGTTTTTCACAGCTTAAATGAATTTATAATTACAATGAAAACAAAATAATTATTTTAAGAATATGATATAGATCTATGTAAGACACTCAAATATTTGTAATATTTGTAATTTATTGTAATAATATTTTTTCAATTTAAATTAATGTATAATTATGAAAATAAAATAATCATAATTTTTCTATTTGAATGAATTTATAATTAAAAATAAATAAAATAACTATTTTAGGAATATGAAATCTTTATGTAAATTTCAAATATGAAATCTTGAAACCCTCTAGCCCCATAGAGGCTTTTCCGATTTTCAGGTATCGAAAACTGAAAATTCTATTTTTTGTTAATGTTATTTGGGGTATTTTTGATTTCCGATTTCCGGATTTTATTTGAAAAGACAAAACTTTCGAGATCTAGGAAATCGAGGAATCGGAAATCAAAACATAGCCTGTTCCTTATTGGAAAACATAGGATTTTTGGAATCAAGCAAACATGGTTATCCACTAAAGGTGGTGGTTGATGTATTGAAGTGCATGACAAAGAGAGATATTATTATGAAGGGTGAGTGTTAAATCTAAAAGTGAATTCCATGGGAAAGAAGTTCAACTTTATAATGGAATAACTTTTATTATGCTTTATTTTGTTGTATATTATTTTAAAAACAACATTAATTTATTGATTAATTATCCAACATTAATTCACAAGGAACACCACTAAATGAATCCTAAAAAATTCAACCCTCTCTTAGTGAGCCCAAATTTCACAAAGTGCACCAAATTTTTTGGGGGGTTAGTTTTTAAGGTAGTTAAATTTTTACATTTTTTTAATTTTGTTGATCTGAGTTTTCCTACTATGTCAAAAGTTTATAATTTGACTATGTCAAAAGTCAAACCTAAATAAGTTAGAGGTAGGTTATATGTATATTATATATATATTTACATGTAGAATATCTTTAATTGGTAATACAAATTTATTAAAATTGGAGTGGTAAAAGAAAAAGATAGAGAATGGGGGAGAGAGAGAGGATAGGGTTTAGGGATAATTAGGGCAATTAAATAGAAGGATAGGTATAGGATGCAAGGAGAGAGAGAGAAAGATATATTGTGAGTGGTAAGTGGTAGGAGAGAGTCATTAGTAGGGAGAGAGAGCAGGGAGACTGAGAGACACATGGAGAGAGTGAGGGAGAAAGAGGGAGAGAGAGGGGGGAGAGAGAAGGGGGGAGAGAGGGACACGAGAGAGAGAGAGAGAGAACAAGGGATGGGAGAGAAAGAGAGAGAGGGG
>LPNX010535294.1:218779-264339 GCA_001517045.1 Pseudotsuga menziesii
GAGATCGAGGAAGAGGGGGGAGAGAGAGCAGGGAGATATATATATGTTGATCCTATGATCAAGGATGTCATTGATGTATTTAGTCATGAATGTCTTGAGATAAAAACTCAGGAGGACCCACAAAAGTATTAAGTAAAAAATGTTTAGTTGCAGAAAGACTCACAATTTTTACCCTCTCGGCGTTCCTTTGCACCTCTCGGTGCAAATGCTTAACCCAAAAGTGAAGCGATTTCTTATTCCCCCATTTCCTATTTCGACATTTTGTATTTCCAATTTGGGAATATGGGAAACATGAAATTCCAGTTTTTGTTAAGGTTATTTAGAGTATTCACAATTTCTGATTTTCAAAATTTCAGATATCAGAAATTGGACACTCAGGTTTTTATTGAAATTATTTGATGGATTCACAAATGATATTTTAATAAGGTTGATTTGTACGAAAATAAATTTTGAATTTTTCTTTGCCATATCGAAAACTTGAGTATTAGGTTTCCGATATCCGAATTATCGCGAATTGGATATCGCGAGCAAGCCAAATAACCCTAAGAAGAGCTGGAATTTTCAATTCTGGATACCCGATTTTGAAAATCTGGTATTGTGTTTCGTAAATAGGAAATAAATATTAAAAAATTAAAAAATTGATAATATATATAATTTGTTTTTAATATGTTTATGTATATTGGAAATTATATGATTTGGTTTTAGTTGGAGAGGTGAGTTAAAAAGTCATTTAAAATATAATAATTTGAGAGAAAAATAATTATTAATTGTATCGCATTTATATTTTTCTTGAGTATGGTATATAAAGTTCATGGGTTGAATAATAACAATTATTTCTATTAATAAATATGAAATTTAAACCCGAATGCCAATGTTGAGAGTCAAATTGGAAAGTATGGAACTTACACGACTATTGTGACATAATGGCGTTGTATTTTTTTTTTTCTGTCACCTATGCTGCACTCATTACGCATTAACAAAGCAAGTGTTTTTCTCTAGGCTGGTCAAGTTGGTCATCAATTGAGTTTTAATGCTCAGATTATAGTTTATTCGATTATCACTTCTATCATGAAAACTGGCACCTCCACGGTTACATCATGTTTTGTTTGAGATTTAATGGCCCACAAAGTTGATGTGGCAGCATTAAATACTCTTCTGCATGCTATATATTTGTTGTCCTGTTAAGTTTAGGTACAACAGTGTCATGGTTAAATATTCCAGTTATTATATGTCATGATCCCGCTAAATAGACATTGTGAAATAGGATTTTATTTTTTCTGTCATGTTATTTATGCGTAGCTTCTTTCTCTGCCAAGTTTATAACAATGTTTGTATGTGTGCGATGGCTAGTACAGGTAGTTCTCTTTATCCCTTTTCATTTTGTCCGAGACGGCATTAATTACTTCTTTTCGATGAAGCTTTGTCAGAACGTATCAAATTTAATGGAGGACACTATCATAAGATGACCAAAAAAGAAGATATAGGCACATGTCTCAATCAAATGACAAATTTTCTTGCATTAATGGAGCAACAATGCATTGATGAATCATTAATGTGAATGAAGGGACATGGGAAAGTAAAAAGAAACCACAAGCAAGAACAATTTGATTCGCCCGCCATTTCCTTATATGGTTACAGTGCAATTTGGTTTGGTTTTAGCATGGTCATGAATGTTTCTCCCTCATTCCGTTCACTGGTTATTTGTTGCGAATAGCTAGGGTCTTGAGGCACCATTGTTCTTTCCACATTTTCTTTCAGAATCATTCTGTGTGATTTTGCTGAGTTTTGTTTTCCATTTGAACCATCATACTATGTCCAAGCAGCGTGCCACATTTCATCGTGGTGGGAGTGGTCACAGTCGTGGGAAACGAGAAGTGCTTGTGGCAAAAGTAGATGGTTATAACAATGGTATTTTTGTGCAAGTTCAGTATGTAATAGATGACTAGGAAAAGACGCTGGTAAATGAAAACCTTGCTCATGATATTGATGGTGGTATCCCAAACCACTATTGGATCGTCAAAAACATGATCGACTCCCTCATGGAGGAAATGCTAGCAAGATGGAATGATACTAAGTTGGCAATTTCATAGGCTATGTCCAAAATGGTCGAATTAGATATGGTCATTACCCATAGAAATGTGATGGCCATCTGGAAAAAATTAGCCTTGGGAATTGATTCCTTGGGTGATGGAGCATTAGAGGTTTTTTCAACTCAAAATGGGTATTTTAACCATAATTCAAATTCCATCCTCATTTGTTAGGGAATCAAATATCTTTAAATTTGAAATACCGTATAGGTATTAAAAAAAATTTAATATAAATTTGGGGATAGGTATCATAAAAAAAACTACCTTTTTGTTCGTATTTTCGACATATCTCCTTGTTTTTTTTCTCAAATTTCAATCGGGAGAGCTCCCTGGATGTGAAATTAAAGTCCGCACCCAACGAGTATCCACTCGGCATACTTTTGATAGACCCCTCATCACGATTTTTCAGGTATTTCTTGTTTTTGGGGAAGTGAGGTTCGTTAAAAGTATGTCGAGTGGGTACACGTTGGATGCAGAATTTAATTTTGCATCCAGGGAGCTCTCCCAATCGAAATTTGAGTAAAATCAAAGGGAGATATGTCGAAAATACGAACAAAAAAAGTAGTTTGTTTCTTTTCTTCCTCCAAAATTAATAAATATTATTTTATTATTTTTCTTAAGAGGCCCATTTTGAGTTGAAATTTTCTCTAATGTTTGTGGAAGTGTCTCTATGGCTCCATCTGGTTCAATCAATGTCGACACGGATCCTACCATACTTACTGCATCTAGAGTTCATGTTTTGATTCCATCTATGATTAGCCCGCTTTCCAAATGAGCTCAAGAATATAATACTTATATGGGGAAAGTGGATGCTTCTATGGGGAAAGCAGATGCTTCTATGGGGAAACAAGTTGGTTTTGTGGGAAAAGCGCTTGTTCTACTATTGAAGCACAGTCTACGATCTCTAGACGAGGAACTCTTTGGACCTTGTCCTATCATTGAGGAAACACAGGACATGCAGGACCCGACTGTCACTACCAACGGTGCTAACCCATGAGCTTGTGTTTGTGTCATTTTTGTTTACTTCTAAGTTTATACTCGTTTTTATTTTTAGTTTTCAAGGTCTCTTCATAGAAATTTTGTACGTAGCCCCCCATATATCACATGGGTCATTGTGGCTCTTTTGTATTCCTTTGTAATTTTGTTTAAACTTTAGTTAGGAAACAATATCCATTTTCTCTATGGTTTTTATGCTCTTTACACTAAAACTGTAGAGTTTTTTGCTTTTGACGGATTGGGGTTGTTGTTAGACCAATGTTTTCACTTGACCGGAATTCTCAATTTTCTGTAATTTTTTGTATAGTTGATTAATATCAATGCAGAGTTACAAAAAAAATAATATGAAGTTTAAAGATATAATATATGTACATATATGATTTCTCTTAATTAACTTAAAGTTAAAGATCTAATATACGCGAATAGCTTGATTTGGAGTGGTGCACAATATCAATGACAATGTGAAATTGCTTGAAACTATTTATTTAAAGATGCAATAAAAATAATTTATGTTAATGAATATGAAGTTTAAAAATGATTGGAGATCAACATGATTGAATGGATTTATTGTTCATTTATTTGAAAAATTTGTTTAATAATATTTTTATGAAAGCTGAAATTGGGAAATAAGATAGTCTGCAAGTGGAGAGGAAGATTTAGCATAAACATTGTGTTTTCTCTGAGTGATAATAGCATGCGAGACATATATCAACAAGAGTCGGAAAAAAGAAGTTTAATCAAGAAGCTGATCACTAATGCTGTAAACAAATAGTATAAACATAACATTTCCATCTTATTATAATATCACATTGGATTATTTTCATTTAAAAACTTGAATGCTAAACTACCATTATTTTTATATAAATATATTAACAAGAATATTTATATATACAAAGATGCTACTGAAAATAAAGGTTTAAGATAAATGAAAATAAACGTCATAGATTGCATATTGGATTTGAAATATTTGGTGTTTCGACTGCCTAATAATTACGATCACTTAATGATTAAGCAACAAAAGATTAATATAGGGTTTATACGTAGTAAAGTACGGTATATGCATACCATCATTAGAAGGGATCGATGATGTGACAAATGTCATTAGTATAGGGTTTACAGACTATGAGATAGCTTGAGGCCGATAACAAGTGATGGTGACAGTCACTTCTACGATTAATATGATGATGTTGTATTAGAAAGGGGTAGCGTTATAATGATGTTATGATAACAAATGAGGGTAATAGTCACTTGTACAATTAATATGATGATGTTATAGAAAAAAGGGGTGGTGTTACGATGACGTGAATATATTTTTGTACGTTTAAGTGATCTTTGGCCTTCTCCAAGAGATGAGGGAATTATATACAAATCACATTAATCTCAAGATATAGATATATACTATAGGGGGTTTAACTTTAAACGTTGTATAAGAGGCACAACTTCATTTGCTTGTGATCGACGCATTCAATTAATTATATTTTCATCTGATACATTATTTCCTATTGAATTTATCACATATGCGTCAAATATATTTTGATGTTTCATCTCGGTTTTCTTTTACAAAAGTTCATGAATATTCAGAGTAAGCTAGGAAGTTGTTCATTTGAGTTCTAGAGATATTACTGTGTAAATATATTTATCATGCTATGGATCGTATATATGCCTCATGCACATGTTTTGCGAAAAATATGCTTTCATTTTCATTGGAGTTGTACACAATATCATTGACAATGTCAAAATGTTTGAAACTTGTGTTCAAAATTTCATAAATTGACTATCAATTTATTGAATATATATATATATATCAAATACCAAATACCAAAATAATATATATCTACAAATCCGAATACATATATATATCAAATATGCATACCAAAGGACATATGTTCCGGGTTTCAAATATTTGAAATATTGAGAATCGGATTTGGGAAGCAAGCAAAATATTTGAACTAGAAGATGAGTCTCTAGTTTCTGATATCGGAAATCATGGATAGACGAAATAATATTAACAAAAATTCAAGTTTCCGATTTGCGATATCCAATTTCAGGAAGTTGCATTTTATTTAGAGTTGATTTAAGGAAATAAGAGTTGATTTAAAATTATTATACGTTGATTATTTTCTAATATATAATAACTGTTCTACTTAATAACCTTCATAGCAAATGTCTAAGTTTCCTGAGACAATTTAGTCTAAAACACAATTATTTCAAAATTTATTGGATGTTTCTTGAAGCAAAAGCAGATTTATTACATCAACAAGTGATGAAAAAAATAGTACATTAATAGAGAAAACAATGAGAAGCTTCAACCACAATTTTCTTTTAAATACTTTGAAGCAAGTAAGCTTTCCTCTTGGTTTCTACGTTGGACAAATGGATTGTCTTGCATTTGAGAGTATTTGGAAAAGGAGAAAGGTGGAGAAATGCGAAGGCCTGAAAGACATGTAACTCTTGATATTGCAGTGAATGTAAGCCCCTGTCTATCAGTGTTTCCAATATCTATTGTAACATTTTGTAGGGTCATACCTTGGGCTTTATGAATTTTTAAACCCCATGCCATACAAAGTGGTAGTTTCCTACGCGATCCCCTTGTTATAGGAGATATTGGAACATAAGTAGGATTTAGAGCATCCCATGAGGGTCCTTTGTAATAGAGGAATTCGACAACAACAAAAGATGGTAAGATAGGAGGTTGTTCATTGGAGTTGTAGACAATGTCAATAACTTTTCCAACTGATCCGTTAACAAGTCCTACTTGAAACCATAAATTAGAAGTTAACATGACTTGTTGACCAATAGCAACAAGAAATTTTAATGGAAACCACTTGTCATCAATGGATCTGTGGCCATGTTTGTTCCTTTGTTTTGCAAAGAAATGTGCAATTGGCATATTAAGTTGTTTTAGCATGTGTTTGTTGTGTAGTGAAACATATGTATTGGTGGGATACAAGTGGATAGATTGCTGAAAAGAACAGTTTTCCACATTTGAAAGCCATGAGCTTGTTCTTGTCATTAGGAGTGCCTCATTTTCAATAGTTGGTGTTCCATTTCATAGGTTTAGCAAGAGTTGATGAAAGGCAGTTTGAGAAGGTCTATTTGCTTGTTGTCAAAAAATTGTTTCTAGCATGATAAAAGTATCAAATGTACGCCAGAGAGATGTTCCAATGGATGAGCCTGCACACATGGGGATTTCCTTTACAGGGGGTAATTGTCCGAAGTCACCAACAAGGATTATGCAACAACCACCAAATGAGATTGTACAATTTGAGGGGAAAGCTTGACGTAAGCGTGCATCAATTTGAGTTAACATTTTTTGTCCAATAAAGCTCATTTCATCTATGAGAATATAGCAAACTTTGTTGGAGTTCTTCTTTAAGTTTTGAAAGAGATTGGCCTTCAAGGGGATGCATTTCACCAATGGGTATTTGAAGAGTAGAATGTATTGTAGATGCATGTATGTTGAAAGTAGCAACACCAGTTGGAGCAAGGAGAAGAATTCGGTATCCAATTTGTAGTGCATATTTTAAACAATATATGAGGTAAGATTTATCGGTGCCTATAGTACCTTGAATCACCATTTTGAGTGGTTCATCCGATGTAGTGTTTATAGAATGAGAAATGACAACATCAAAGGTTATGTTTTGTGTGGGAGACAGGGAATCAGGTGAATTGGACAATGATAGGGTGTCTTCATCTACCTGGGTGGACAAGTGATTTTGGTCAATGAATGATGTTAATGTGTGATGCAAATGGGTGGATATATTTTTATGTGTCCAATTGTGATTTTTGTCAAAATAACGATTTCCAAGCATTTCAAGGTCATCAATTTGAATGCCATTGCCTAGTCGCATTTGAGATAGAAGTTCCCATTCATCTATGGTATGGGACAATGGAAAGGGAACAACATCGAAATCTGGATCTTTAGATATAGGTGTAGAGGGTTATTGTTATGCACGTTCAAGATGCCAGACAACATATGTGCCTTTAATGCAATGCCAAGGAGAAATAATTTCAGAAGTTGTTGTTCCAATATCCTGAGGGATAGAACATAAATTTTTGTATAGAAGAAGTCCACTCCAACAAAATGGTTCATAAGATGAAGAGTCAAAGGGAGGAATGGAAAAGAATTGTGGATAGACTCTAACAATCTTGTGATGCAAGTTTTGTTTCCATGGATTTTTTTTCCTATTAGGAGAGNCAAGTGGAAGTTTTTGTAGCATGTGACATGTCTCTTGTGCACTAATGTCTCGTTCTGCAACTGTTTGTGCAAGAAATTGTATGATTGGTTGAAGAATGGGGTCGTCACTTGGTGTTGCATGTGCAAGGCGAGAGATAATTGCATTGTGTATTTCTGATTTTGGATCTGCTTCTGATGCATACTTTGAAATGTATTTGAGGACGGCATGTTTACAAAGAACAAGTTGGAAATCAACATTAGCCCTCCATATTGAAAGCATGGTAGGGTTGTGAATATTCAAAAGGGAATCATTTCTTGCAGCATTGTATGTTTTACATCCATTTGGATCAATGAATAATGAAGAAGTAGGTTGTAGCTCATATGGAAAACCATAGTGACATTGAATAGATGTTCCTTTTTTCTGAAGGCAAGTTGATTCTGAACATCTAATGTGTCTTTGAACAAAATTTACAAGTTCTTCATAGTCAACTGAGTAGTTTGATGCAAATATCGATGGTGATGCAATACTGCATGGATAATTTGTAGTAGAATGTTGTAACCCAGATGCTGACAACTCAGAATTATGAGGATTCCAAGCTGTAACATATGTGTCAAAAAACTTCTTGCAGCTTCAACTGCAAGAACATCTTCCCATTCTAAGATGTCCATATTTGGTGCATCTGCCAACCAAATAAAACCATGAATGTGTGTGGATCCTCTATTCTACCATTCATACCTACATGGGAAAAAAAGGAATATATTAGAAATCAAATGTATAAAGTGAGAAATACAAAGAGAATAACAAGAAGGAAGATATGGTAGAATACCTGCACCAAGAATTCGTTATATGCACACCTTTTTCAAGCACCTCTTGAAGGAATGTTTTGAATCTATTGTGCATGTATTGTGATGTAATATGTGGATTTGATATGATGTTGTGAACTTTTCATTGGTAGTCTTGAGCTAAGCCCGTAGTACATCCGACGAACATTAGAACATGCAAATTTGTCCATTTTGTGTCAGCTGCACTAAGGGTAAATAAGAAAGTTGGTGTACCTTGTTGATTGATCATATTTATGAGTTCAGCCCTACTTTTGTTCCAATATGAGCGTGTTCCACATAATGAAGACCCAAACCTTGCGACCCGCTCACCAATTTTCTGATTAGGAATGTCTTGCAACTGGTTAACAAGCTCAAGTATTGTCAAAGGTAGTGTATCTTCAAGATTAATTTTGACAAAAGCATAGGAAGTAGAATTACTCCGGTGACACATAATTACATTGTATATGTAGTACCGAAAGCGAGGATGTTGGCTGAATTTGTTGTCATGATAGTGAATTAGGTGAAGTGCATATTCATGCATATCAACTTCATGAATGTGTGGTTATTTAGGCATTGATGCACCTGTGGGGAACAAAGCTGGAAAAGCCATGGAAAGAAGGTCTTTTGTGTTGTACTCATTCATAGGTGAAATTCCTATAGGGGGGCAATCAATGGAAGGTGGTAGTGAGATATTTGGTATGTGTAACAACTATCTAATCTCTTAAACCTCAGTTCTAGTGTTAGTTTGTGTTGAAATAAATGACGAGGATTCTAATTCATAGGGTTCAAATGAATTTTGTGGTTGAACTGTAGAGGACAAGCTTTACTTATGAGATAATGTAGCATTGCTATTAACATGCGGAATCCAAGGTTAAATGTCTATTGAAACAAGTGTCAATGAAGCTAATGCAACTGGGTTGACCTATACATCCTTGTAGTATGGGTCATTTGTCATTTTGTATTCAATTTAAACAAGAACATCTGTTCAACTAGAAAACAGTTCATATGGATTGTTTGTAGAGTTGCATTTGTGAACAACAAGGATGCCAAGTTTTGATATTAAATGGGGCAGGTATTTTGCAATATTGGAAATGTCTTGGGGGAAACAAATAGTATGTCCACTATATTTATATTGGCCACCATGAGCATGTGTAACTTGTAAGATTGGGTTAGCATGACTAATCAACATTTCTTCAACCTGTGTAAGTACTACAAGAACATATGGTTGGATGCCTTGGTCCATATTTTTTTCCAATGAAAAGCGGTGGCCTTTTCGTTCTAGAATACAATGAGAACAAAAGTATGCATCATGGAATATTTTCATTACAATACCAGGGTAACATTCTTTGCAAATCGAGCAGATATGCATATCAACCAGTTTGTCCATTTTTTTTACGAAAGCGTTGATGTGCATTATCAAGACGGGTGTTGAGTGGATTTAGCATAGGTGATGGAAGTGAAAGTGTATTGGAAGGTCCTGTCAGAGAAACTAAAGAGGACATATCCACAGGTAGCCGAGCAACGTAAAGAAGACATTGTTTCTTGTTTTTTTTATCTCTATTCTTTGCATATACAACTCTTCTTCGTGCATTAGCTTGTTCATTGTCATGAGTTGGCATAAGGCCTACAAGGAAACTGTAAAGTTGTTAACAACATAGAAGATTCGATTATTGGCGGTGACACATTTTCTACATGTATTAACTAAAAAGTATATTGATATAAACCAGATGACAAAAAACATATGTTAAATGGTTACATGTTGGGAATTAATAGTGATTACATGTGATTTACGGAATCCTATGTCCTATGTTTTTTAATAAAGAATACTATATGTTCCGATATTTGATTCTCCAATTTCTGATTTGCAACATTTTGAATGTTGGAAGTTTTGTATTTTCAAATAAAGAAATGTCGAAGTTGTTATTTCTGATATTGGATGTCGATTCATGTTCCAATTTTCAATCAATAGAATATTACAATGCTTACCTACACGTTTCACTATCATTGGCGTTGCTGGCCATGTAGATGGACTATTACTTCTTGAAATAGATTGAAATATGAGCAATCAAGCATGGCCTATCTATACTAAATGACAGATTCTAGAGCCACCCATCTCAATCTCTGATTTCCGACATTTCGGATATTGGAAATAGGAGACTCAGGTTTTCGTTGAAATAATTTTTTGCTTCCATATTTCATATTCATTTGTTCATTTTAATAATGTGTGTTCAACAAGTTTTTTTTCAATTTTCAACATTTTGGATTCCGGCTATGATATGGGTTAAAATAAGGAACATCCTATGTTCCTATTTCTGAGATGTCGAATTACGGAAATCCTATGTCCTATGTTTTGCAATAAGGAAAACCGTATGTTGCGATTTTTTAGGGTAAAAAACTCAAATACTTAATCAATAAGACGAGAAAAAATGAACATATAGGCATCCTATGTTCCTATTTTACAATCTCCGATTTGCAACATTTTGCATCTCGAAAGTCATGTATTTAAAAAAACAAGAAAAAATCGTTATAAGATGAGAAAAAACGAACATATAGGCATCCTATGTTTCTATTTCCCATTTTTGATGTTCGGGTATCGGAAACCAATAAACATCGATTTTGTTAAAGTGGTTTGGTGTTTAAGAATTTATTTGACTGTCGCATTATTTTTGCATAACTTTTTCCTCCATTGATTTTATCCTTACTTTAAAGTTGTTGTGTGTTATTTTTCATCGGTCTGCTTCTAAAATGTGTATGTCAAGAAAAGAAACCCCTTTTACCTATTCTTTTTCCAATTATCCAAACCTAGTTTCATTCTTTATATCGAATTGGTTAAGCGGGCAATGAGTTTTTGACTCAGGAGTAATGAAGAAGAATAACGAAAGACATATCATGAAAGCTTTGTAGTCACTTTGCACCTTTAAACTGAGTTCCTTATCTAATTACAAATACCTTTCATTTTATTAACATAACTTACACCATTATGAATCTAGGTAACCAATACTTCCTTTTGGATTATTTAACGGACATAATCCATGTTTTTGCTTCACAATGCATTAATGAAGCTAGGTAACCAATACAATTGATAGCAGGAGTAAGTTTGCATCTAGCCAAAAAACTAATACATGATCATTTTATTGGCAGAGCATGACATAACCAATAGAAATCATAATATTCTTGCAACACACGAAGAGTCACATTCAGTTAAAATAGAGGAACGGTATTTCACCATCTAATAAGCACACTGAATGAATATTCAAAACAATTAAGAATAACTAAGGAATACCTGCAAATTTAAGAAGGAGTGAAATCCTCTGATGCAAAAATCTGAGTGTAAATCAAACGCGGAAAAATGAATGTAAGAAAAACAAAGGCAAATAGTAAGAAATAGTAGTTACGTGAAGGCATGTTTATATGTGGAAAGAAAAGGCACTGTAGTAGAAAATGCGGTAAATCAAGTATTGTAAGAAGATCTTGGAGACCTTCATAAGATGAGAAAAAACAAAGCATTAGGGCCATGTATGAATCAAATGTCGAATTTTCATGCATTAATGGAGCAACAATGTATTAATGAAACATAAATGTGAATGAAGGGACATGGGAAAAGTGCATTTCATCGATTGTAGCAGTAGTAAAACAAAACCACGACCAAATTGACCCTACAAACTAAGACCCTAAAGGTAGAAAAGGACTAGACAAAATGCTAGCTTAAACCGAAACAAACTGTTGGACTGAAACTTTTGCAAAATCTTGGCAAGGGCTATGAGTCCAATTGAGAGTAATGAATTGTAGTAACGCACAACGAAACCCTGTAAAATAAGAAATCCAGAACCTGTTGTTTAGGACAACAGATAGAGTCCAAATCAATCTGCAAGTGAAAATCAATCCATTGAGTCCATCAATCCATTACACACAACACCAGTCGTAACACATAGGACACACTGTGGTCTACGGGACAGAAGTTCCGAAATCGAAAATGCAGATTCAGGAACGCAGCTGAAGTGCATTAAAATAAAAAGGAAAAATTGATCAGCATAAATGCATAAAAAAAATATAAGAACAATCGATGAATCATGTCTTTTGAGTGGACATTTGACAAGGAAAACGAGACAGAACACAAATGTTTGACAATATAAGCATAAACATAACATTGAATAAGATGCCTATATGTTATGTGAGTTTGTATATCATATTATATATTATATATATATAAGTATAAGCGAAACTTTTACTAAATGATAAATGAAATGAACAAAGACTTATTTTCTAAATATTCAACATAAAAAATATCCATAAATATATAAATGATCATATAGTTGAATTATAAATAAGGTAAAAAGATAAGTTAGAAACATGACGATATATGCTAAAGAGTAATATTTTACATGATGATATATATCATTAAAGAGTAATAAGGTGAAAAGTTATAATGAAGGGTATATTGTTGTTGTTGTTGGCTATTTAATATTTATTTATATAATTTATGTTTAATATTACTTTTTATAAAATATAGTGTTTTATATGATTTTTTTTGGTTATTTATTTTAATTAAAATTTATTATATTTTGATTATTTTTATGATATTTTAGTTAAATCAAATTCTATATATAACATCAAGTGATTTTAATTTTTAGTATTTTATTTTAATATTTAAAATATATCTAAAAATTATAATGTTTTATATATTTATAATTAATATTTTTGTAGTGGGGATTTCTTTCCTACTACGTCCAAAATCACATACACTAAATTGTCTAGATCATAGGGTAGAGTTTAACAATGGAAACGGGAAACAAGAACAACAATAATAATATTTTTAGATTTTTTTCAGATATATTTTACTAACTAACTAACATAAAATCATTCATACATTTTTCTGTAATGTGGGCCACCGTAGTCGTCCGAGGAAATGGTTTCGCAACTTTATGACTTGGTTCTCTAGTCTCTTCCACGAACGGTTGTCACATGGGGAAATGGATCCAAATGGGTATGCAGTGAACTCAATGTACACCGTGGGAATGGTATGGCTAGAACGGATGAACAATGGCAAGTGAATGAAAAGTAATGATGTCTGATGTGACCAAAAGTGTGGCTAAAAGTGTGTTTCTAGGGAGACCTTCACAATTTATTTATCGGATGGTCCAAAGGATTTTGACCCGTAGAAATGACCCATGGCATTTTATTGTACATAGTATTAATCTATGGTTTTTGACCCATTCTCATTTTTAGGGTTTTTTGGTTCTTTTTGTAGATAAATCACAATAAATCCTCAACTTCCCTTCATTTATGGGGAAGGAATAGTAGTGTTTTGGACCATATTTAGTGTATTTTTAGTTGTGAAGGTAAAAATGAAGGAAATAATGGTGGGAATATGATGTATAATTATGGTTTATACCATGGAGGCTAGATGGACATTTTTTGGTGTTAACAGATTGCCCACTGATGTGTGAGGGAATGAGCTCATCATATTGTCGATAGACCTCACAAGATCAAGAGAAAATGGTGTCAATGGTGGAGAGACTGGAGAGGACTAGAAAGGAGTGGAGCCTCTTCTTGCGAACTATAGTGGCTTTTGGTTTGTATTTCTTCTCAATAATAGATGAGGTACATATAATATCAAACATGTATATATACAATGTAGGAATACCCATGCTCGTAACAATGTATTCAAAAAATAAAAATGTTGATCAAGGCTCAAATAATGGGAGTCGATCAATACATATATACAATTTATAGTACATCATGGTGGCCTCAATGGGAGGCTGAATACATAAACTGATATGAAGAACCGATATATAGGAACAATGGAATTCTCATGGAATGCAATATCATAATGGTACAATATACGAAATCAAGTACTGGAGATACATGGAAGCATGACACTGAGGGGCTTCTGAACACTTTCGCTAACGCAGCCTGAAAATCACAAGGGACATGAGATTGTATGGGTCCCAAAAATAGACTCACCAATGTGCTAGAGTCGAGTGACAACTGGGGTCTTTGACCAAATAATGAAAGGACCAATACCCTATACAAATCTCAATGGTGAGATAGTGTAGCCGAAGTCAAGCACATGAGACACAATCAACCCAAAAGGCACTAATGACTCCTTTCAAGTAGTCAAAGTAACTCATCAATGAGGTGGATGAAACCACGATATAGGGACCTCTAGGTCTATCCTCTTGAATATATGTGTTGACATTGATAGAGGGATACCTGTAACTACCAAGGTAATGGTGTTTCCTTAATAGAAGCATGAGGAGGATAACTAGAGATGTGGAACAGTCAGGGGACTAAGACACTAAATGGGGAACAGGGGAAGGAGAGTACGTGGAACTAAAAATTCCTTTGTTTAAAGTATGATAGTAGGGATGACTTGGCAGCAAATGAAATTGACTCATGGGAAATGGATCATAACTGTGAAACTGGGAACATAACTGCAACGGGAAATATTTGGAGTAACTGGAATAGTGATATCCAAAGGATCCAAGGGAAACTCATTGTAGAGTACTCTAAACAAAGGAGACCCAATGGGGGGAAGCTTCCATAATGTGAGATCATATGTGTGGACGCCTAAAGACACCATTTGGGCCTTATTCATAGTTTAAGGAGAATGAAGAAGGGATATAAGTAAGTTCGATATGATACTATCTCATGGATTTTTGTCAAGCCCGAGATGGTAATGCTCAATGGTGTTTTCATTTTTAGAGAGTCTGGAAACATGAAGAAGACTCCATTGGTTCTCTTTTTCATATGGTAGACCCCTAAGCATGAAAAAGGATAAAAGTGTACAAAGGAACATGAACGAAACCAATTTTTCTCGACGATATTTTCTTTATGAGAGGGTTGAAAAAGAGCTTAAATACAACCCGTACATGATATTTTTTCGTAAGTTATGGTCATAATGTCCAGCAAAGCATAAACTAATACAAAGGGAAGTGTTCCTAGTTGGAAGGTGCCAGGGTGGTCCTTTTCTTTAAATAGTCTATGTAGTTCAAAAAAGGAGATAAACGAGGCCACATAGATGCCCTTTCAAATACTTTAACGAGAGTGAAAGGATGCAAGTGTGATTGATAATCTTTTCATTCTTTTGGGAGTCAGAAAAGAGCTTAACAAAAACTCCATAATGGTAAGTCAAGCAAGGAGGAAGTGTTCAATGTACCAAAGGGGTGATGCTGTGAGCATGGCTGATATGAATGATAGTGGAACACTGATGGGGCCTCCTTGCGCGATGATGGATGGAGGTAAAATAAGTCCAAGTTTGCAGTATGGATGGAGAGGATGGATCATGAAAATGACAATACGTACAAGTTTGATTCCCATGGTGGCACACAAATCGAGGTGACTCCAAGAAATGGATCAAAGAAAGTAGGGAGTGTTGGTGAAAATATATGCTATCTAATTCAACACTTAATTGTCAACCCTGGAAGGTGGCTTGTGAGATGCAAACACTATATGTGTAGGGCTAAATCCTAAGCTAATATGACCTAAATATGGTAAGAAGCAAAATAAATAAATTGGTATATCCTAGCACCTAGGAAAGAAACCCATTACAAAAAGAATCGATACGAAAAGCATTATGAATTCATAGTTTATAAACATACTTATAATTAAACATAAAACAATAACTCAAATGGATGGCAACAAATTCAACTAGAAAGAAAATCTACAATAGAAAACAAAGTACTACTACTATACCTCTACAACAAACTATACCATAAACTAAGGCATCTTAACCAACCATAAAAATATAATATAATTGATTTATAACTTGAAAAGTAAACTTATATGAAACTAGGTTATTTGAACTTTTATCATCAAACTTTAAAATACTGAAAACCAATACATCTTCAAAATCTAAATGAACTTATTAATCTTGAATTTGAAACTGAGTTCTAATCTTTTACATCTACTAAAATGAAATGACTTGAAGAAATGAAACTAACAAAGCAAAATCTCAAGACAATGAAATGTTGTGTAATCGAAAATTAAAGACTGATTATGAACTCAAATGAGAACTGAAAATGGAATGCTGACCTATTTTAGAAATGAGACAAACTGACATTCAACAAATTCTATGAAAACATTTTAAACAAGCTTAAGCTAATCTAGGTTTTAGGCATGAAAACAAATGAAAGTAACTCATAAAATACCTAAATCATAAACAAAAATAAAACTATGTTGCTTCTATTCAAACCATAACTATTTCTCACTTGAACGGTAAAATATATGTTGAATATAAATGGATTTAATCGTCATTAAAAATGAAATAATTAATCTATGTATTAATATGGAACTAAATATGAATTGATGGAGGTCGATTCGAATCCCAACTAGCTATAGAACATGATGAAGTACTGGAAAATTAGTCTGTATCGTAGCTAACTATTTCTACATAAAACAAAATACTGGAAATGATTGCAAATTCTGGAAAATTCTATCTAAGTTCGTATTAAAGGTTGAAAGACAGACTGAAAGGAAGTCTAAAAGAATAGTGCGAATGGCCAACCGAATAGATTCTAAAGGCATACATTAATGTATGCAAATCGAAATGAAATGAAATGACTTATAGGAAAACCTAATAGATGTATGCAAAAACAAAATGACTTAGCTGCAAATGTAAAAAGAAACTGCTAAATATACACAAATGGAACCTTTGATTGTTGAGGGGCCCTTATTAGCAATCAAGGATTTGAATCTAACTCAGCTCGATCTCCAACAGAACATCAATAGCTAAAAACAAAGACTGTATATTAAAATTGGAATGAAGCTTATACAACGTTTTCTCTCCTCCCTATGTGCATGCGTTTCTCAACCAAAGATAGATTTTTATAGTGATTACAATGGAGAGACGTTTGACCCTTTCAGTGGTCAACCTCTCTAATAATATAATGCCATAAAATTTGAAAATAGCTTCCATTGATGAGTTAAGATAAACATGTTGTTTTCCCCCAAATTGTGGATGTCATTTTCTTGGATTCATGTAGCAGAACAGGTGGATACTTAGATGAGATGTAAAGTGAATATTTACAAGCAGAAGCTCATGAACCATGTGTGTCAGGTGGGAAACAGAACCCATATTTTCGTTTGCGGCATGAATGCATCCAGATAGGAAAACAAATGAATCTCCAGGTGTGAATGATGGGTTAAATGACCCGTAACTGAAATTTAACTCACAAATATGATTTTTAGGATGAATTTCGGCTAGGTTGTTACATGATTTAATTGTTGGGTGCTAAGTTTAATTATGGCTAGGATGTGTGCTATATTCCATTTCCTTTCCTGACATTATCGATGTGCTCCTCCTCTTCACGCTGTGCGAATTCCTCTTCACTGTGCGTGAATTCCTCTTCATTGTGCGTGAATCCCTCTTCACTATGCGTGTGTTAATTCTCCATACTCATGTGCCTGTACAAAACATAAAATCCATTAGTTACCAAAACATGAAATGGCAATATATATATATAAAGTCTTAAAGCAAGTGGTTTTATAAAGAGATGATATATGGGAATGATAAAAATAAATTAAAGGAGATTGACCACGTGACATATGATTAAATTAAATAGTTAATAAATTATTACAATCCATGTCATAATCCACTTTATGGTTTGGTTATTTTAATATGAGTGGGTTTGATATATTTGTTTTGATATTTTATTCCCATTTTTTAAATATTTTTTTTATTTTCTTCCTTTTTAAATTTTAAACCAATGTTGAAAGCTCATCATCAGTCATGATTTCTGAATGTGCAGGTATTCACAAGACTGAAGAGAAATAGAAGGTGAGGATAAAACAAACCAAGAACCTAATAAGTAACATGCCATTAAACTTAGCGCGGAACTTAGGATCGGAAGAAGAGCTGAATGAAAGGTTAGATGAAGTATCGAAATGTTTATCATTTGCACCATATTGCATTTAATACATTAAAAATAACATATTAATCTTCATTTACATTTAAGTATTTTAATTGATGAAATACAATAAAAGATATCCCTTTTTAAGGATAGTTGTACTAAATTATAGTAAATAGGCGGGAAATTAATGTAATTTTTTTTTTGTAAATAAAACTAGCATTACTATATAGAAACCAAATTACATAGAGAAATACATCTAAAGCTGTCCCAAAATCATGGAGGCCTTGGTCCAGTCCAACAAAACCCAGTTTGGGACTTGACCTGATCTATTTTGCCAAAAAAATACAGAGATTTTCCAAAGCTTCCTACCTCCCCTTTTACAACCAGTCCTACCATAATTCTTGGCATAGTTATAGAGCTTCCCAACCCACATCAAAATGGACATACTAAATATTCTGTCACCATGAGGATCCCTATTGACTACATGGTTCCCATTAGAACTTCTACTATGACTACCTAAGCTATTGGTACAACAGAATAACTCTTGAAAAAACACATACATAGAAGGCTATCTGAAAAAACACAGACAGAGGAGGGTAATCATATCCGACCAGGAGGAGAGGGGCCCCATTAAGGAACTGCAGCTGTTTGCTGGGAGCCTGTTGCATGCACCGATACCCCTTTCAGGGAGCCAGCCATGTTCTAGGAGCCCACAAGGCCTCCTTCCACCATACCTCCTCTGATGTCCCTCACCTAGGGTCTAGCAGTCTCCAAGGCCTGAAGATCAACAGGGTGGAACAGGAAACCTAATCGGGCGGCAAGGACGTCGAGCTTTTGGTGCATAGTGTGGCATTCAGAATTGTGCTCTTTCCAGAAGGGCACAGGTTCTATATCACCATCTCTCTTGGCTTCCTGCATCACCATGGAGTGTCCCACTGAATGGACTGTTACGCAGTAATTCATTATCATGTGGTCGTATGCAGAAGCTTAGCTAGCAGTGTTGCCAGGGTCCAGGACCCACTCCACCACCTTCATGTGAAGAATATCCTATGGGATGGATTTCACCTTGGCCCACAACCCCTCAACCACCCTTTTGACCTCTCTACAGATACTGAGCGAAACGTGCTCCTTGTAGAGCTCAACCTCCTCATGAGCCTGGAGCTGAGCCTGGGTGGTTTGCCACGTTAGACGCATGATATATTTCCCTTTAGCAGTGGAGAAGCCAGACACCTCCTTAGAGCCACCATCCCTTTTGAATTGTCGTTTGGGATCCATCACGATAGATTGCGAGAACAAAATGGGTGATATGAAGCAGAGCAAATGCACTCCCACAGAACCAAACTCCAAGACACAGTGCAGGGTGAAACACAGATACTCAAGCCTACACTCTCTGTAATGACACTCCACATAACGGAGATCAAAATTTTCAAAATAAAATAGAGGGGCGCTCGTGGGAGTGCTCCCATCCCTGACCTTAGCCTGTGTCACACCTATCATGAGAATGAGAGCCATCGTCCTATGGTGATTATGATCCCCATCTGGTCGATGATCCCTTTGACCAATGCCAAGCATGGAAAATATGGAGGCATAAGTCAAAATAATGGTGTGGTACAACCACAAGAACCATCAGGCATTTAAACCATTGAAACCACATAGCATTAGCCTGGCCTCGTTTAGGCATCCTCATGCCTCCCACCTCCACGTATCCTCCCATCTTCGTGATCAACCATCTGAAATTCCCCAGTGACGTCACTTGCAGCTAGGTAGCGGCACTGTTGTGCCCATTCCTCCTCACCAAAAAATTCCAGTCTGTGGAAGCCGATTTCGCTCTCCACGCCAACATTCGCCAACCAGTCAGCAACTTTGTTAGCCTTCCTTCTGACATGGCAAAAAGAAATAGCGAGGTGGACAAGGAGGAGGTCGCGAAGCCTCTCCAGCCTATACACTAGGCACCAGCTGGGGGAGACCTTTTCAGATGTTTTCCCATTTGACAATCATTTGGCCATCTGGATGAGGGTGTTCAAGTCACCTTCAATTATCGTAGGAACCCCCCCCCTGATCAGCACTTTCGAGCCACGGATAAGGCCTTCCAACTCAGCCGAGTTGTTGGTATCCTACCCTATAGCTCCCATGAACACCATCCTGATCCTGCCCTTGTGATCACGACAAAGACCACCAAATCCCGCCGGGCCCAGATTGCCTCTAGGCACGCCATCGAAGTTCAGCTTGAAGACGGAGGGGGGAGGAGCAGACCATATAGTCGGGATGGAGGGTTGACACAATTTTCCCATTGGCGCAGGCCAGCCATCATAGAACTATTCAGCCCCTAGTTCTCAGCAATCTAGGATTCCTCCCATGGGAAGATCTTGTCCTGATCATGCCATTGCATGCAATGAATGGATGATAATAGGTTGTCTCTCACCGTTGTCCATACCATCTCCATGTCTTTGCGTTGGTCTCTAAATATCTGAGCGTTCCACTCCTTCCATATACACCACATGGTCATACCTAGGAAGGCATCCCAGATCGTTCTAATAATGGGGTTTTTGTAGGCTTTTGGGCACTAGTCTCTCAGGAACTGAGAGGGCTGACTCCGTCTTCTATCACTTCGTTGGAACCTCATAGATCCCTTATCCCACACAGTAGCTATGAAAGGGTAGCTATCCAGAAGATGACTCATAGATTCCTCCACTTGATAGCATAGACAGCATTGGGAGGGCCTGTGAATCCCCTACTTGCACAGATTGTCACTTGTGACAATCCTTCCCCCAATGACCAGCCAAACAAAACAGGAAACCTTGGGCCATAAGTTGATTGTCCAAATTTTCTTCTAGATCTCATCAATCACAGCATTCCTTGAAATCCTGATACTATAGGCATCCTTGATGCTAAAGGATCCTCTAGTCGAGTAACCCCATCTTAAAATATCAGGGCCTTCTTGAACCTTGATAAAGCATTTGTTCAGTTCTTCCTAGAAATCCTCCCAATCCTCCTTGCTTGAATGTTTAGGTTTCTCTTAGAAGTCCCATTGATGTTGCCCCATGTGAGTTCCCAACCTCTAGGATTGATTCACTTGGATCTTACCCCTCTCGAGCACCTGCTTCTTGATGTGATCCCATAGCGGATCCATGCCAAGGATGGGAAATTGGTTCCATGAGTCATCCCAAAACTTCACCCTGCTACCATCCCTGATCTCCCAGAAACTATGCTCCTGGATAATTGATTTACCAGCCAAGGCTTTTAACCATATGGGAGAACCATTGGGAGCCTTGTTGAATCGGATCAAAAGATGTCTAGGCCTATCCCATGTGTATTTTGTGCTCCAAAGTTTCTCGCAAGTTTCCGCTGAATGGTTAACCCAGCACCACCACACTTTAGCACCAAGGATCTCCAACATCACTTCAGGATCCCTGAGGCCTAAACCTCCCTACTCCTTTGGCTTGCAAACATCCTCCCAACTCACTGAAGAGAATTTATCCTTCTCCCCACGACCCCCCCAGAGAAAATTGCATTGGATACTTCTAATTTCCTTGAGGATGTATTTAGGGGTGGCTAAGATCGAAAAGAGGTAGGTCGGCATATCCTGTAAAATGGATTTTACCAATATCAACCTACTCAGAAAGTTTAAGGGGCAAAGCACCCAGCTTGAGAGTCTCTGTTTTAATCTATCCAATAGTTCCTTCTAGGAATGTTTTTTTGGCCTACCCATCCCAAGGGGAATGCCGAGGTACTTGGATGGGAAGGATCCTCTGGTAAATCCCAAGGTACTCAAGATATTCCTTTGGGTGGCTGAGGGGGTGTTGACAAACAAGACCTGAGATTTATTAGGATTGACCGCCAGGCCTTAGGCCCTTACAAAGAGGTCCAGGATTTTCTTGAAGCTACAAGCTTCTTGGACTGAAGGGTACCCTGCGAGCATAGTATCGTCAACAAATTGTTGATGAGTTTGAGAGGGAGCCCCCACATGAGCTTTAACTCTGTGGATTTTTCAACTTTCAACCTGGGCCACAATGAGCCGAATCAATCCCTCAGCCATGAGAATGAAGAGGAAAGGAGATAGAGGGTCTCCTTGACAGATGCCACGGGAGGGCTGAAAAGTTGAGGTTGGAGAACCATTGAGGAGGATGTTAAAGAATGGTGAAGAAACCAAGCCCATGACCCACTCCACCCAGTCAGAGGAAAAACCATAGGCCCCCAAAATCTTCTCCATGAATTCCCAGTTGAGCTTATCATACACTTTTGCTATGTCAAGCTTTATTATCATACTAGGTGTTCTCGAGATTTTGAGTGAGTGCATCACCTCATGGACAAGAATAACCCCATCCAAGATCTGCCTACCTTCCACGAAACTAGACTGCTCCTAGCTTATGAGCAGCGGGAGAAGAGGTTTGAGTCTGTTAGCAATGAATGTTACGAAAAGAAATTCCTATGGCTTGGGGTACCACAACAGACACCTTGACTCCAGAAATCAATCCTTTACAATATGCAATAGAAATCAAATATCTAACACTAAAGGATCAGACCTCGTACCTTATTTTGGATGGTTGAAGTAGATCTCCATTGAGCTTTCCAAATTTAGCTTGAATTGATAAATCACTTCCTCAACAACAAGTAAACAAGACAAGCATACTATATATATGGGTGTTAGATCTATTCTAGCATATATAATCAACAATGTATAAACATTTGAAATCATCCATGGATAAAATATTCATTCAAACATACATTATTGGACAGGAAAAAATATTTCTATTAATATAAAATCAGAGATTACAATGGATACAACCTCCATCGACATGTCTGTGAATTGGAGAAACTAAATCCCCCACTTGGGCCTCCACCACCTCAATCCTCCATCTCTCGATAGAAAGCTCAAAAGCGAAAGGAAAGCTTGGGAAGAACACAAAAGTGCTCCAAGGGACAAAGGGATGTAGACTCAAGCACAAGTTTCGGCAACAATGGACTATAGTTTCTTTGCTCTCAATTCTATCATATGCCTTCAATGTATCAAAGAGTTCCTTATATAGATTTTCAAAGGGGCAATGAAAGGTTAAATCTGAGCGATCTCAAGGCATATAGAATGCCAGGAGTCAAGTGAGTCAGATCCATGTCAAGAAAAACTCCAAAAGGATTTGGATTTTGCACACATCCTGATGTACGTGGTTTTAGGGGTCAAACCCATGTATATACACTATTAGGGATTTAAAAGTTGCGTGTATTAATTTTCACATGTTTATAGGGATGGTCAAGGAAACATCGAAGGACAAAAAATGGTCCAAGGGGTCTAAGGAGTCTACAGAGGGACAGGGGAAGGCCATATAAGTGTGATTCACCTAGAGTGGTAAAATCAGCTATAACAGATGTCTCCTAATGTGTGAGGTCAGAGGGGTCATATGATGGCTGAAATACATTATAAGTCCATCCAATAAGTGGAGTGATGAAGGATCCCAAATGGAAGACCAGCCACCCAATCAGCGTAGTAGAATGATACAACTCTAGATATAACTGCAAATACATATAGCAGTCTCGGATACATAAGAGTACAATGGACATGAATAGGCATGATACAAAATATCACATAAGTGGTCATCGCCACGTAAAATATACATAGATCAGAATCTCCATGATGAAGATATACAAAGGATCATGATCTCCATAATAGCTAGAAATGTCTGACATATACTGGAATCAAGTCACGAGAGCTGAAATCTCATGAACACTGGCATGATCAAGCAGGTAGCATATAAGAGATGCCACCAATCTATAAGGTCTTCTACACAAACGGCTACGAGTACATGTCGTACTATGTGAATAGAGGTGTCAAGGTCGAACATAGTAGTTCATCATCTAATTACCGGTCATTGATATATACCGTTAACAGATGAGAGATCACCCACCGATAATGAAAATGGGAATCAAGGTACTAGAGTGCAAACTAATAAGTGTGAATAAATGTGTTGAGGTCGAACAATTGAGAGGATCCATCGATCAGCGGACATTAATGTATTCCCAAAACTGTCAATGGCGAGAGAACTTGCCATTGATGACTGCAAGTCTCAAGGAACTCAAAAATGACTCTAGATTCCAATCCCAGAATAAATGATTTGAAGTCGATGGGATGAAATCCACTGGAAGGAGGGAATTAAGGCATCCCCCATCATCCAACATGAGGTACTTAACAAAGCTACATAATGTGGAAGGACTCAATCATAAGGTACATGAACCAGTAACTGTACTGAGAATGGCCAACATGCAAAGTAAAGATAATTGAGGAATGGTCGACTCAGGATTCAACTTCCTTTGAACAAGAGCATAACGATGAATGTTGACTAAATAAAGGTAGCATAGACTCGATATACAAAACTGGGACATCTCTGCGACACGGGAGGCATCGACAGAGGCTCCATGGGGACTGGAAGCTTAACCAGTTGGTGGAGATAAACTCAGATAAACGAGTACAGCTCCTAAAATCAAAATATAAACCCAACCAACGGATGTGATATACAGTGCTCTGTTCAAGGCGACACAACTCGACAGCTTCCAAAAGATAACATCTTTCCTTGTCCGGATTTTTGGTTTTTTTATTTTTTTGGAATTTTTCAAATATTTAAAAGGCTTGAAAAATAATAAAACCACTTTATAGTTACAGACTAGGAGGAGACAAGTGTCATATAGGAAAACAAACTAGTTCCAAGTAGTGGAACATACCTATGCTCAATGCAAGGATACATGTGTAGGATAGCGACACTTGGGGAAAATCCCCTCCTAGTAAAGATAGGGAATCAAGTTGCAAAGGATAAATAAAATGGCTCTCCATGGCTAGACATGAGACAAGCTTGGGCTGTAAGGCTGAAACTCAATGTTAGGGAAGCCGATGTAAGGCTCAATAAGGCAGGAAAAGCTCATGATAATGAGATTACAACTTGACATAAGGGAGTCCTGAGGGAAATAGGCTAGCAAAAGATCAATAGGAGTATGAGGCTCTTGCGAAATGTCATGGCAATACTATACAATGGACTCCCACATCCTAAGGGATAAAGTGTCAGCATGGGCACCAAATGCAAATAAGGCGCTAACTAGGGTACCCATGTAAGGTCAAGCTCTACCACTCATATCATGCCACTTCTAAAACATCAAGAAGGTTCCATGAAATAATAGAGTGGGTTTGTACCTAAGGCTATAATGAAACAGTCATAAGGTCATGCAAAATGCAAACAGTGATGAAACCTAACATATATGCCAGTTTAGACATGATACCTCAAATCGGTACGAATGGGTCAATCCAACGACTGAAATGACACTCAAAAAGGTCTCCTACATCATAAATTAGTCGAAAAACACTCCAAAAGGATTAGAAATGGTCCAAACTATAGGAAAGGGGGTAAAAATTTTCAAAAATTTGAAAACTTTCTATAAATAGTAAAAAATTCAAAACATTATAAAACATTTGAAATTTTTACCTATTTGAGCTCAGAACTTCAACAGTGAATTCCAGGAGATCCAGCCGGCGAAATCCACTACCGTTTTTTCCAGGTACTTACCCATGTTCTGCTCTTCCATTTTGATGCAATTTTTGTCAAATTCCATGGTGTATTTGATTTTCTAGGCCATTCCAAATTAGGCGCTATGGCCCAAGCGGAAATCGAGGGTTTTTCCGCGTATAGGGCTGGATATACACAGAAAATACCCTCACAGTCGCGTACATACGTGGTTGTATGGAAAACAGTCACGTATGCGAACGCACTTAAGGTTTTTCAAGTGTTCTAATGGGCAAAATTCAAAATTTTTGTGCAGGATGGTCCTAGAATGGAGAGAACATGAACATGGTGATATAGAAGAGGCAGTAAGGGCCGATCTAATGGCTTGAAAAGCGTTATGTGCATGTGGGCTCTACAAATTTTGGTGTCTTGGTGGCTTAAGGGCCAAACCAGGACTATTGCAGATGTTGGTGGTCTACTGGGATCCAGACTCAGAGTCGTTCCAGATAGATGGGATGTCCCTCACCATAGAGGTGGAGGACATATACTTTATTACTGGACTTTCTCGATAGGGGGAAGTAGTGAACCTACGTTCTCGCGGGCCCGAAGGTGGCCTAACTATAGATGAGTACATTGCAGTGTACAGCTATCTGTACATGGAGAAGGTGGGGAGTCATATCCCAACTAAATCCATATAGGTGCTGGGCCTAAAGGCCATCCTACTAACACTCAGCAGGATAGCAGGCTTGGATTCACTCCACCAGGCCTCGTGGCCTCTGATGTTCTATGCAGTGGAGTGCATGAGACCCACAGTATATGATTGGAGCATTGCACTACTGGGCAACATGAAACACTAGCTCAGTGAGTGTAAGATGGGTAGAGTGCGAAACTTTGGTTTCAGCAGCATACTGAGCACGTTTTTCTTCAAGCGTGTTTCAGGATTGAGCCCTAGAGTTGATGTTCCTCTACACGGGGTTCGAGATCTAGCCCAACAGCATTGGGCGGATGGGATGCATAGACTGGGTGGAGGTAGGGTGTCCAACCCTTATCCAGCTGATTTCTTTCCATGGTTGTGACGACAAATAATTGTCATCGATGACTACCTCTATGTGGGGATAGATTTCCAGGGGGACCCGGACATGCCACTACCACCAGGATCGACATATGGTGACATAGGTAACGAATCTCGACCCTCTCTTTAAAATTTTTGAGTTATTTATTTTTTTTTGTGTTTTTTGATTATATGGAATCAAAAGACATGTTTTTGGGTGACAACACATAGTGACATCTACCATATGCATGCAGATGTGGGACCATGATGACCTAAAGGCTTCCCTCATCATATATGGAGGGGAAGAGGAGATGATATCATGGGTGTGGATGCAGAGCGGACGCTCCAAAGCATTCATACCAACTTCATGAGGTTGACCCACATAGTACCCATGGTGCAAGTTGAGGAATTTCCTGAGGCCATGCAGCGCCAGGTGGTGGGTGTACCATGAGCATGGGTACGGTTATTTCGATGGCTAGCTAGAGCCGTAGTGACATTCCATGATCACAACCCCCTCCTCCTCCACAGGCTTAGATACCTGGGAGTGATACATTTTGTATTACCATGTATTATATATTGGTGGCTTGAGAGCCCCATTTTTGTATTATGACACTATGCATTACCACATTTTGGATGTTTTTAAAAACTTTTATGATGATCAGTTTATTTATTTACTTGTGTAAAAATTTGTGTTTGTGATGATTTTATTGTGTATGAAAAAAATTTCAATCTAACACGTAGTTAGCATATGAGTCAGCAACTTGATTATTAATTATTGGAATATGTATCTATGTTATATTGTCGAATTGTCATTCTAATAATCTCACACATAAGAATCTTCTTAATAATGTCGGATCTCTAACATGGTACAAACGATTAAGCTGTGACACTACCAACTCCGAATCAAGACGTACTTCAAGAGAGAGAACGCCATGTAGAATGGCATCCCGTAGAAGCTCAATAACAACACTATATTCAGCAACATTGTTTGAAGATGGCCGTAAACATACGCCTCCTGAAGACAATACCTGACCCATAGGAGTATAAATCACCCAAGTAGCAGAGGCTGAGTGTTGAGTGTGATGGCTCACACCATCTGCGAATCCTATGTAGGTGGAAGATTCCATTGACATCTTCCAAAAGAAATGGAAACTAATCACAAACCCGATCACTATAAGAAAAAGACATACCTATGCAAAACTGTACAATAATATACAATAACCAACCTTGGCTGAAAATCATGCATAGTACTTTTTGAGATAGAGCCCATTTCTAGGCTCCGCCAAGGCCATTCCCTCATAATCCACTAACTCATAAGCGCCCTTCTCTAACACGCGTTTGACGATGTAAGGACCACTCCACATGGGGTTAAAATTTCCTACCCCCAAGGGTTCTTTCAGTTGATCCCACAAAAGGACCAAGTCTCCCTCACTAAACCTCCTTGGACGGACAGACTTATCATACTAAACCTTTATGCGATGCTTATTTACTTCTAGAGCCACCAAGGCATCTCGACGCTGATCATTAAGTTGCTCAAGGTGGATAAAATGCTCCTCCAACAAGGAAGTGTCTGGTAAGAGTTCTATGGCTAGCTTCAAAGAAGGAAACTCGCACTCAACTGGAAATACCGAATCCACTCCATGTACAAGTTGATATGGAGAAAAAACCGTGGCAGTCTTAACAGTGGTTCTATAAGCCCACAAAGTAGGATATAACATAATGTGCCAATTATTCTTTCTTTGTGCGATGGTTCATTGGAGAATGGATTTGAGTGATTTTTTCACTACTTCTACCTGTCCATTCACTTGAGGGTAGTAAGAGGAGGAATGCTCTTGTATGTACCCTAACTTTTATACCACCTCTTCCATCATACGATTCTGAAAGTGCGAGCCATGGTCAGTGACAAACCGAGTAATAATCTAGTTGAATACAAAGTGCGCGGCTATCTCACCATTGTATTTAACTGTAGGCATAGCCTTAACCCATTTCGTGAAGTAATCAACATCCATTATGATATGATGATGCCCCCCATCTGAAGCTGGGTTGCAATAATAAAATAAATCCCCCACTTAGTGAAGGGACCGGCGGTGATGATGGGATGTAACAGGGTAGGTTTTTAGCGCATATTAGGTGCAAACACCTGGTAAGGGTGGCACCTCTTGATCACATATACACAATCCTTAAAGATCGACGGCCAGAAATAACCCTCTCTTAATACTTTTTGGGCTATAGAAAGCCTAGATAAATGACCACCACACGCCCCTCTATGGCAATCACTCAGCACTACCTCAACCTATTCATGAGTTAAACAACGTTGTAAAATGGACTCTACCCCATGGCGGTACAAAGTGTTATCCAATATAAGGTAATTCTTAGACACGTGACGTAATCATCGTCGTTCATCCTGTGAGAGGTGAGTAGGGACCTTCAATGTTTGTAAATATATAATGATATCCCCATACCATGGGTCTAAAGTTGAGATTAAGAAGATGTGCTCATCGATAAATGTATCTTCACAAACCAACTCCTCGGCCTTTCTTGGGAAATCTAATATAAGCTCTGCAAAAAATAACGATTTCTTCGATTTTGCCAAAACAAACTCGAGGTCAAATTCTTGCAAGATGAAAATCCATTTATTATATTTTTCCCCAATCATCCTTCGAGTGAGGATGAATTGAAATGGATTGACATGGGCTACAACCAAGGTCTAGCGAAGGAGAATATAATGTCTCAATAGTTGAACCGCATGTACGGTAGCTAAGGCAAGCTTCTCGATATGAGAATAACGGATCTCTGCATCAATAAGATTCTGGCTTAGATAGTACATGACATGCTCTTGGAGCTCCTCATCCTCTTGAACCAAAACCATACCAATCATCTCCATGGATGTGGCCGCATAAAGTAGGAAATCACGGCTATAGTCTGGGGGACTAATCACTGAGGCCAATGCTAGGGCTCGCTTGAGCGCATCAAAGGACTCCTGGGCTCACTCATCCCAACAAAAGGTGGTGTCCTTCTTCAAAAGATGCATAAATCCTCTAGTCAAATTGGAAAAATTGACCACGAATCTCCATAAGAAGTTTGCCATGCCTTGCAAACATTGAAGATGACGAATATTTTTCGCAGGAGACAACTAAAGTATTGCCTCAACCTTCAAAGATTCGACTCTTATACCCTCTTTAGAAACAATGAATCTTAACAATCGACCAGACTTCACACAAAATATGAACTTGTGAGGATTTAACCTGACCAAATAATGGCGGCATCTTTAGAATACTAATCTCAAATGATAGGAATGATGCATTCTCATACTAGAATGAGCAACAAGGTCATTCAAAAACACTTCAATAATCGATTTGAGATTGTGGAAGATCAAGGTCATAGCCCACTAAAAAGTAGCTCCAACATTCTTAAGGCCAAAAGGCATTTTTCGATATGCAAAAGTTCCCCAAGGAAAAATAAATGCAGTCTTATGTTGGTCCTCAAGTTTAATTTGTATCTGATTGTATCCAGAAAAGTCGTCCATAAGGGAAAAAACCTTGCTACCCACACACTCATCCAAAATCTAATCAATAAATGGTGTGGGGAAATTGTCCTTAGGACAGACGCGATTCAAATCATGGAAATCAGTACATATGCGGATCACTCCCTACTTCTTGTCAACCGAAACAGGGTTTGAAACCCACTTCGTCAAGGTAATGGGATAGATAAAAGCATATTTCAACAGTTTCTCTATCTTTTCCTTAATCATGGGTGCTTTCCTAGGATTCACCGCACGCAAGCATTGTCGAACTGGCTTAGCATTGGGATAAGTCTTAATCTTGTGGTCAACAATGCAAGGGTCGATACCTGGCATTTCATTGTACGACCAAGCAAAGATATCATGAAATTCTTTAAACAGCTCGGTGTATTCTTGAATCTCAGCATGGGAACATTCTACCCCAATATAGGCATTCTCTATCCTGCCAGGATCACGAGAGATATTGATAGGAATCGTTGGAGATATATTTGCCATGCTCTCATCAGCCATCGGACCAAGCGAGCTTAATGGAACCATAGGACTACCAATTCTCTCACTAAGAACCTCCCTAAAGTCCTCATGCTCCAAGTGGTCAAGCTCAGGAAGAAAGTAATATCTATGATGGAGCTCTTCCCATGGTGGCTCAACTCGCAACATGGCCTCAATAATCGCTTCGTCTGAAGGAAAAACACTATCAAGGCAGTCGTGCACGTGAGAAGAATGTACTGCCCATGCAGGAAACACATAAGGGTCCTCCTCCTCTGTCCATGAAGAGGAAGAACTAGGCTCTACAACACACTGAATATTACCTTGATAAGCTACAATAGTTTTAGGCAATGGCACGTCCGTCACGATGGGCTCACTCGAAGTACTTGGTGTAATAAGAATCCAAGGATCTTCGATATGACTTGTGCAAAAAGACACCGATCTCATAGATGTTGAAGCCTCATCGGAACTAGACCCTATCAAAAGGATAAGTGTAGGACAACTAAAAATTCCCATGAGGGATGGATACATGCCCACACCCACACTCTCAGTTGTCGGCTGAGAGTGCTCTACTATCGGGATCAAAGCTCCTAAAGATGCGGTAACCGATGGATTCTTGAATGACATTTGATCAATCGTAACTATATTCTAGTTAAATGGAAATCATACAACGTGAAATAGGGAAGAAGCTACGGCTTGCATACTGTACATCTGATTCCTACCCAGCAAGAGATTGTAGTCAAGGGGCGCTTCAACCACCTCGACCTCTATCATGACGGTCTTCCCTCCTAAATGGACCTTAAGGGAAGGAAGGATCCCGTGTGGCCTAAACGATCTCCCATCAAATGCAGTTAACATGGTCATGGATTTAGAAAGCTCAGGGGAACCTAAACCCTTCCAACATGATAAAGACATCACAAAAGCAGCAACACCTTCATCAATCACAGTGCGCTTGACAGTCATGTTAAGACATTCTACATGAATCGAAAGAGATACATAGTAAGGAAAACAAGGCTGAAGTCCTTCGGTTTCAAATTTAATCATGGAGGAATAATTATCATCATTCACACCAAGGGAAGAAATAAAATCCTTCCTTTGCGAAGGACAACTCTGAACTACTTCAAGCGCAGACATTGCATAAGGAGTGTGGCTTAAATCCTCAACAACAGAATAGTTCTAGGTGGCTCGGGCATTAGGATTATGCCCCAACCATTTAAGGACTCCCTTAGGAATGCGAGGTGAAACTTTAGGTTTATCCACAAGTTTTCAATATGCAAAGGATTCCCTGGTGGATCAGGTTCCTTTCCTGGGTTGGGTTGTGACGAACCATAGTCCTTTGCATGGGTCAAAACTTTCGCAGCACGTACCATGTTAATGCAACCATGACCACTACCCTCCGGCAGATCTTGATCACCACCAGACTGATCATGGGTCCTTGAGTTCATATTTTTATTGTGAGGTAAAGGGTTAGTCAGCACAACTGGGCCCTATGCCAAGAATCTCTAGGCTTCATCGATACGAGGGCACATGTAAGTGAGGTGATCTTCCTAACACAACTTGCAATAAAATTTAACCTTACGTTTAGCTTGCTTGTCCTCCCATCATTACGGACGTTCTTGTCATTATTATTAGCATTTTCATTCCTATTCCCACCCTTACGATTATTCTTACCCTTCTTTTTATTCCGTCTAGGATGCTGGTTACCCTTCTGGTCTGATGATTGCATCGAAAGCACACTCATCATTTGGGCGGGTTGAGACAAAGTCGTGGCTTGTCCCGAAGTAGATTGGTTGATTGACAATTGACTGACTTGTTTTGCAATCGAATCCATAGGTTTAGCACTCGCACAACCAATAATGCCATCGGCATGTGGTCCAGGTTTAACTTTGGGGTCGAAACTAGAACGTGGAGCATTGGGAATGATCTCATATAACAAACCGGACTAAGCATAAATCAAATCCAGTTCCTACACCCTAAAAATGGCTTGTTCCTCAGTTTGCACTCTGGATGTAGAAACATCCTTCGCTATATATGGCAATAACGACTTAAGGAACCATTCAAGGAGGAATTCTGGTGGTATAAAGGCTTTAATTAACCTCTTCTCTCTATGCCACTCTTGGATATTATCCGAGATATGTGTGGCTTTATCTTGCTGAAATGTCAACAAGAGTTTAGTATCTATGCCATAACACACTGGTAGCTGGAAGTGGTTAATAAAAGTCATCACTAGATTATCGAACAAAGCGAATGCCCCCCTAGATAGCTCTATATACCATTTCATAGCAGGCCCTGTAAGGGTGTGTTGAAACAACCTTAAATAGATTGAGTCCTGATGTAAGGAATTCAAAGAGTACCATAGGTGAAAGGTAGTAACATGTTCACTTGGATCCTCTCCCGGTTTGCCCTCAAATTTGGGTATGTCTGAGGGAAGCTTAGTAGCGATAGTCGGCCAAGCTGGGTCATGAGCTATAGGATCGCTCGTCAATCTCGACAAGTCAGGAATATTTATTGTTGTGAGGAAAGGGAGCCTAGGATGATTAGGTCGATGGACCGCTCCCTAATAGTTCTAATTCACATGGTTTTTATTACCATAACCACCATGGCCTTGGCCATAGTGCCCTCCTCCCGTTTGACCCATATAGGGTGGCATGGAAGCACCATAGTGTGGTGTACCTTGACTATTTAGAGCTACAAAGCCATAATTTGGAGAGTAAGCAGGTTGTTGATACCCACACCCATAAGGTGAAGAACCCTGTCCATACTACGCCCCATAATAGGGTCCATAAGTCATCGCATGAGATGTCCCATGAGAGACTCCATAAGTAGGAATATATGCTTTGGAAGTAGGAATATACGTTCTGGAAGTAGGAATATACGCTCTGGAAGTAGTAACATGACCTCCCAAAAGAATGGGCGGTGCATGAACCTAAGACACAACTGGTCAAGTAACTGCAGTACGGACATGACTCGTAGCAACGTTTCGGCCCGAAGGACCACATGAATGAGGTGGAGGGTGAACATTCGAAGAACTAGGGATAGAGGATGAAGGAACCTATGTAATTATGTACGTGTTATTCCCTATAGTGACTCGTATAGAATCTGGTATCCTTATAGGATCACTAACCCTAGACCTAGGAGGAATATGTGATGTAGCTTCCACCACCGAGATGGAAGGTGCAATGTGACTTGTGCTCCCAAACCTCTCCGCATGGTAAGGAATGAGAGTTCCCCCAGGCATAGTGTTAGGATCAAATTCAGACTCGACATGAAATGTCAAATCATGTGTGGGAAAACCAGACATACCATAACTAGTGCTCATGGGTTCAAAATGAGTCTCATCATCTTCCGACATTCCATACCAGCGATGCGTCAATGGGGGATCAACACTAGAGTAAGTAGGTCTATCATGAAAAGTTCCTATCTCATAAATTACAGGACCTAACTCAGTCAAATCAGGTGAAGGATCATAGTTAGGAGTAAACTCCCCATCTTCCACTTGAATGGGAGAAGGTGGTTCAGGAATACCTTCTACATGGTCTCCCATCGTGTGTGAATCAATGTGCGAAGTATTATACTTGGACTATATATTTCTCTCTCCCAAAGAAGGAGGAGATGTAGAAGGCGAAAGTACTGCTAAATGATGAGAACAGCGAGGAGCCGCAACCGAATCCACAATGACTCAAAGAATATAAAAGACTCTCTATCTACACAATCCCTAGGCAAGCTAATGTGCATAGAGAAATCACCAAGAAAATCTAAAGACAACCACAAGCAATCAAGGGTAGGATAAGTGAGCTCCCGAACGAAGCAGGTATGTCTCAGCTAGGAGAGGCTTGAGAGTCCCATACACAACAAGCGGAGGTACGTAACCAATTATTGTGGCCCTCAACTTCAACTTGTAAAGAGACTGTGCTGTCCGACCCCAACCTGGCCGGGACACCCACAGAATAACCCCCTACAAAGTACCCCCTCAATATCCTAGGTAAGGCCACTAAGGTCACCTCAATATAATCAATTCTCAGGCGGACAGTCGCAGGCAGGATTGACCATATGGGTAGGGTTGCAAAGCCTGAAACTCTTGAAAGAGCCTCCAGATACGAATACAATCCTGGAAATATCTCTAATGCTACTCAGTTATGACTAGGGATCATCCCAATCAATAACCACTCACACTACCTCATGCTTAACTCCCTTTTAAGAGGAGGATCCTGACAAACACTGGTTATACCAAGGAATTTCACACACTCACCTGGACAGACACATACACATTGTTGTTTAGTGGTCTTGGATAATTTACTCACAATGAATTATTCCAAGACCCTAAAACCTAATCTTGTTGGTGAACCCTATCAAATAAAATAGTGTAGTTCATTTTAATTAAGCGTTGATTTTAATTGGCTTTATTACTTAAAAGAGGGATATGGCCGTGCAACTAATGGCATTTTGACACAACATGAAGCAAAATGCACACCTAACAATCAATGCAAATGCATTGTGTCCATGAAAAACAGGGTATGGTACTACGTGAAATGCACAATTTCCTTCAAATGATACATGCAAGCTTTCCTATATGAAATCCTGACTAATACTCCAAAGCAAATCTAGTGCAAGTACTATGCAAAATGCAATATGCAATGCATGATGATAAGAAAATATTTTGGATTTTTTGAAATAAAAATGAGATATAAAAGAAAAAGAATGGCTCTACAACCCCTAGACTTTGAAAGCACACTTAGGAAGCACTCAAGAAAAGTACTAAGGTAAGAGAAATCTAATGCACTAATCCCAAAACAAAAAATTGAAAATGCAATGACAAGAACATTCTTCAAAAAAGAAATTTTACCCTAAAAAAAAACGTCTCTGGTCAGAAATAGAGGTGTATACAGACTCTAGCAGTATCAAAGGAGACTCATCAATCATCAACATTCACCCAGCAACCATCCAACTTCTTCTAGAAGGAAAAACTAAGGGCATACGTGACTGTTCACAGTAAACCCGTGTGTGTACACAGAAATAACAGTGAAACCCGCGTATATATGCGACTATGAGTTAAAAAATCATGTACAGGAAGAAAGGTGCATAAAAATAAAGGCAAATAGACCAGTTGAGACAAAATTCACACCAATCAGACACTACCAGGAAAACATGCCCCAAGACCCGACACAGAAACAAGAGAAAAAGAGCAATTCAAAGTCATTGAATGCCGATAGAAAACCCCCAAAGGGCAACTACTAGGAACTCCCCGGCGGAGTTGCCAATTCTTTTATGGAGAGAAATTCCTATGGCTTGGGGTACCACAATAGACAGCTTGACTCCAGAAATCAATCCTTTCCAATATGCAATAGAAATCAAATATCTAACACTAAAGGATTAGACCTTGTACCTTATTCCGGATGGTTGAAGTAGATCCTCGTTGAGCTTTCCAACTTCAGCTTGAATTGATAAATCACTTCCTCAACAACAAGTAAACAAGACAAGCATACTATATATATGGGTGTTAGATATATTCTAACATATATAATCAACAATGTATAAACATTTGAAATCATCCATGTATAAAATATTCATTCAAACATACATTATTGGACAGGAAAAGATATTTCTATTAATATAAAATCAGAGATTACAATGGATACAACCTCTATCGACACGTCTATGAATCGAAGAAACTGAATCCCCCACTTGGGCCTCCACCACCTCAATCCTCCATCTCTTGATAGCAAGCTCACAAGAAAAAGGCAATATTGGGAAGAACACAAAAGTGCTCCAAGGGACAAAGGGATGCAGACTCAAGCACAAGTTCCGGCAACAATGGACTATAGTTTCTTTGTTCTCAATTCTCTCATATGCCTTCAATGTATCAAAGAGTTCCTTATATATATTTTCAAAGGGGTAATGAAAGGTCGAATCCGAGCCATCCCAGGGCATATGGAAGGCCAAGAGTCAAGTGATTTGGATCCATCTCAAGGAAAACTCCAAAAGGATTTGGATTTTGCACACATCTCGATGTACACGGTTTTAGGGGTCAAACCCGCATATATACATGATTAGGGATTTAAAAGTCGCATGTATTAATTTTCACATGTTTATAGGGATGGTCAAGGAAACATCAAATGACAAAAAATGGTCCAAGGGGTCTAAGGAGTCTGCAGAGGGACAGGGGAAGGCCATACAAGTGTGATTCACCTGGAGTGGTAGAATCAGATATAACAATGACTTTGGAGATGATTTTGTAAATGACATTACATAATGCTATCGGTCTGAATTTGTTAGGGGTATCCTCCCCCACCTCTTTAGGAATAAGGGTGAGGAAGGTGGCATTGAAGGATTTAAGGACCCCCTTCTTGGTGCTAGACTCCTCAACAATGCTAAGCACATCCTTCTTGACAATATCCTAGAAGAGATGGAAGAAGTTGGTTGTGAAGCCGCCGGGGCCGGGGGATTTTCCCAAATCCATTTGGTTGACCGCTTCCTCAACTTCCTACATCCCAATAGGCTTGATAAGCATTTCATTGTTTTCTCCAATGACCGACCTAGGTATTAGGCTTTTTATTTGATCAATTTCCCGACTTCTATCCCTACCATCTTCCTTAAGAATCTTAGAGAAGTGTTGTGTAATTTCATCTTCAATCTCCCGCCTCATTTCCACTCGGTTTCCATCCCTAGTCTTAAGTCTCTGGATTCTAGAGCTATTCCTATTCTGGATCACCGAGTTATGAAAGAATTTAGTATTTCTTTTGCTCTCCTACAACCATTTTACCCTATCCTTCTATTTCCAAAAAAGCACCTCTTTCTTTTCCCTAGCCTCTAGCTTCCCCATTAAATCCTTCTCTTTGAATTTCATGACCTCATCCCAGCCTCCTTCCATACCCTTTCTGTTAATGAGATCCAGCTCTAGTAATAGTTTTTTTTTGTCCTCAAAGATGTTTGCAAATTCCTCTCTATTCCACGTGCGGATCTTTGCCTTCAGGGCCTTGAGTTTCTATTGAAAGCGAAACATAATGGTACCTGGGGGAGGGGACCAGCTCTTGCCACCACTGACTGACAAGGTCCTTGAAGTCTTTGTGCTCCATCCAAAAGTTTTCAAAGAGAAAGGGTTTTCCCACAGGGGAACAAGACCAATCCCAAGATAGTCTGATGGGCCAATGGTCTGAGCCAGCTGCCAGGAGAACATCAGCCACAAGCTCCCCTATGCTATTCATGATATTCTCTGACACCAAGAAATGGTCCAGGTGAGAGGCCACCAGATGCTCCCCTCTATGTTTGTTGTTCCACATGAGCCAAACACACCCAGTTTCCACATCAACCAGCGAGCTCTGAGATAAAAACTCACTGAAAGCTTCTTAGTATTTATCCAGGACTTGTCTTCCTCCTTTCTTTTCCCCGAGATTGGAAATCAGGTTGAAGTCTCCCCCAAGCACCCACGACCCCCACTTCAATTGCTCTTTGAACCAGTTGAGGAGATCCATGAAAGAATGCTTCTCAGGGAAACAACTGGGGCCATAAATATTCCCTAGGGTTCCACGAACTCCTGAATTCAAAAGGCAAAAATCAGCCATTAGAGAAAACTTGTTGGCTCACCAGTTGGAGAATTCCACCAATCAGGGCTGCCAGAGGATTACAATACCTCCAGATTGACCTGCTGCATCAATAGCCATGACATGACTCCCTTTCCTGATTTTGTCCTTAATCTTTTCTAGGCCCCTAGAGCTGCATTTGGTTTCTTGGAGGAAAATAATATTCAGGGTTTCCTGCCTAATTTTACGGTTTAGTGTTTTCTACCTTCTGGGGTTGCCACACCCCCTTATATTCCACAAAATGAGCTTCATTGGAAAACACTTTTAGCTTCAGATAAGGCCGCCTTGATTGTGGGGTACTGGCTAGATTCAATCAGTGGCACTCCTACCACTGCTATGCGTTGATTATTTGTCTTTTTCCCTCTCTGCACTTCCTCCTCTGGTGACTTCCTCTTACTGTCCTTCTAGGCATCTGGATCCAGAAGGACAGTACTCGCCTGGGAGGGAAAAAAAGGAGAATCCAAACTGGGGTGACCGTCATGTCCTCCGTCTCTGGGTTGAAATGCTCCTTCCATGGTCGAAGGAATAAGCCAGCCGAGAAGAAAAGGTATGGGCCTCCCTCCATGACTCTATCCCTATCTTCCTTGTTAAAGAATATAATGGTGAAGAAACCTTTTGAACCCAACTGGAGATTGTAGTGGCCTTTACGATTCCACAACCCATTTATCCACTTAACTAGGTCTTTCTCCTTTGGCCAAATCCCGATGAATTTCCTAATTAAGGCCTTTTCCTTCCAAGACTCAATCTTGCCTCTGACTGCCTTAGATCTGATTTGGATCACGAGGATGGAAGCCGTCTTTGGGAGGAAACCTCCTAAACCCATTTGCTTGCCTTTCTTGGAGCTTGACTGAGTCCCGTTTACTTTTCCATCCTTAGCCTACTCCTTCCTATCCACAAAAGGAACCCCGCCTTCTGGGGCGAGCTCCCCCTGCCCCAATGTCGCCATGGCACCCTGCAGGAGGCCAGGAGCCAATACCTGTCGGCAGCCCAGCAGCGCCTGGTCACTTCGCACCATGCTAAGCCAAATAAATCCTAGCACATCCATGAAATCAATGTAATTGAAAATCATTATAAAAGACAATTTCGGAGCCCAATACTCCCCCAAATCAAAGGTATGGAACGTCCGCGTGCCATGAATGAATTGGAAGTGGTTTTTCATTTATTCAAAAACTTTGTTTGATTAGCCAACTTTATTACTGCATGAAAACTAGAACTTGGTAAAAAAAATGTTATGTTATGAGATGACCAAAACGACTTCATATTATTTAAGATTTCTTAATACATACAATTCCTCCAACTAGTATTAATTCTTGCTTATGAAGACAATATAAACTGACTCTCTCGTCCCCCCTAGACCGAAGGTATGGCATGTCCTCGTACCATGAATGAATTAATATTGGGTTAAAATATAAATAGTCTATAAATCCTATAGGAAACTAGTCATCCCTGTTACTTCTCAAATGTTTATCATCATATTCAAGTAATTATGGACAGAGTTTGCATTTCAACTTCATCAGACTCCTAAGTTTATGGGTTCCACTTCTAGGATAGTGACATCCTAGGTATGGTATGAATTAGACAACAGGGTCTTAAGTGCAACTTACAAACATTCTCAAATGGCAGATTGATGGAGTTCATTTTCTTTAGATCAACCATGCATACCTTGCTCCAGTAGACCCACAACAACATTTATTATCATAGATTCATTTTCATATTTTTTCTTTTTTTTTAGACTCTTTTTCTATCTCTTTTTTTAACAAGTTTCCCTCCCTAGGAATATTCTTCTCTTTCAGTCGGGCTTGTTTAGTACTCCGTTCGGTTTACCTAGTCATACCACAGGCTAGTACCCTCTTCTAGCGAGCCTGTTCAGTACCCCAGTGGGTTAACCTCTTAAACCAGTTTTCTATCAAAGGCTCTTGTTCCAATGTTTCCACTCCCTATAGATATTCAGAAGAATAAAAATTCCTATGAAGGAATGATGGGGGAGCAGCTCTGAAAACCATGCTTTAGGGTGGGATGGTATATGGGTTGGAGGACAGCTAGTCTTCTATATTTTATTATCATGGAACCAAAATTAAGGCTGCAAGAGGAATCTATTGAATCAAGGATACACATGGTTGATGGATTTAGTGTAAAGTGGATGAAGCCATAAGAGAATGAGTGAAAAGTGTCTCTAGTCCCAAAATCCATCTTTTCATATATAGTTATGGTATTGTTCCCTCACAAAATGCTACCCTATAGTAAAGATGCTTAAATAATAGACTCTGATAATGAAGCTAGGGTGTATGAGTGACCTCTAGGTTTTATATAGACTTTTAAACTTATGACAAATCCCCATGGTATCTAAAATTGGTCTTGAGCAACTGTTACATTCGGAAATATGCATGTATGAAAATAAATAATGATAGAAAATTGTTTTGGTTTAGTCATTGACATCATCTTCTTCTATAGTTCTTTTATTTGAAACAAAAAACTAAGTTGCATTATTCCCTAGACTAATAATGCAACATTTTATTTATATACATATTTCCCTACCCTAAGAATAAAGAAAACATTTTTATTTAGGTATATGATCTCTTCCAATGAAACCAAGTGCAAAGAAAAATGAGAATTGTACCTTTATCCACATATGAAAACATTGTTGCAGTGATTACCTGAATGTGGAAGTTCAAACAAATTACTTTTCTTTGCATCTACAGGTGTCGAATAAAGGAATGATATTGCGGCTGGGTTACCTCTTCGAATCAGATTTCGATGTAGTCCTCATATTCAACTTCCTTCATTGTGTCATGTAGTTCCCCTTCTCTTAGATGGTTAATCTCTTGAACACAAGATGGATCTATCATCTTGCATGTAGAGAACTCTTTAATTTTTGGCTGCTCTCCTTCGAATGTAATCCCCAATACATCAGATTCTTCTGCAGGCTTGCAAGGAAAATCCTTTTGTAGTTCTTGGGACTGTGTTTCATCTTCTATTTCAGGAGAGGTTTATAAGCTCTCAACTACTATCAAGATATTCTCTTCTTGAGATATTGAGATCCCAACTATTGCTAGGATTTGAGAGAGTTATCTCATACTAATAAGCACCTTTGAATCCATTTGGTTGGTTGATAGGTCTTGCTTCACACAAGGATTAGTTTTTTTTATGTGTTTAAAAAAAAAACTATCTACTACTAAAACAAATTTGCAAATTAAATACACCACACCTATATAAAGTTAAATTGCAAAAAGTAAACAAACCCCAATCTTGCTAGAAGAATAACACACTTGCATAGGAGTAAATTGTAGGAAAGTAAACTACCTAGATTTGCAAGGGACACATACATGAAATTAAACTATGGAAAAGTAAACTATATACATTTGCAAAAATAAAAGTACACCTAACTATGAGAAAGTAAACTAATTATGTTTGCAAAAAGTACACTTAAGAGAAGTAAATCAAACTTCGCGTGAAATAAACACACTTGTGCGAAAAAGGAACAACAAGGCTTTGGGGCACCGCATTATCGTGGATGCACAACTTCTTACCTCTCATATTACCGTTATCCCCTCCCCCTTGTTGTGTAATGTAAAGTAAACCTATATACCCCTATCTACCTAGAATCCAAGCCCTTTAGCACCTCGCCGGAAACGATGCCAAAATGTTGGTGAAATATATTCTATCTAATTCAACACTTAATTGTCAACTTAGGAAGGTGGCTTGTGAGATGTAAACACTATATTAGCAGGGCTAAAGCCTAAGCTAATATGACCTAAATCTGGTAAGAAGAAAAATAAACAAATTGGCATAGCCTAGCACCTAGGAAAGAAACCCATTAGAAAAAGCATTCTGAATTCATAGTTTATAAACAGACTTATAATTAAGCATAAAACAATAACTCAAATGGATGGCAACAAATTCAACTGGCAAGAAAATAGACAATAGAAAACAAAGTACTACTACTCTACCTCTACAACAAACTATACCATAAACTAAGGTATCTTAACCAACCATAAAAAGATAATATAACTGATCTATAACTTGAAAAGTAAACTTATACAAAAATAGGTTATTTGAACTTTTATCATCAAACTTTAAAATACTAAAAACCAATACATCTTTAAAATCTAAATGAACTTATTAATCTTGAATTTGAAACTGAGTTCTAATCTTTTACATCTACTGAAATGAAATAACTTGAAGAAATGAAACTAACAAAGCAAAAGCCTAAGAAAATGAAATGATGTGTAATTGAAAATCAAAGACAAATGAGAACTGAAAATGGAATGTTGAACCTATTTCATAAATGAGACAAACTGACATTCAACAAAGTCTATGACAACATTTTAAACAAGATTAAGCTAACCGAGGTTTTAGGCATGAAAACAAATGAAAGTAACTCATAAACTACCTAAATCATAAACAAAAATAAAATTATGCTGCTTCCAGAACTATTTCTCACTTGAACAAGAAAATATATGTTGAATATAAATGGATTTCATCATCACTAAAACTGAAATAATTAATCCATGTATTAATATGGAATTGAATATGAATTGTTGGAGGTGGGTTCAAATCCGAACTAGCTACAGAACATGATGAAGTAGTGGAAAATTATCCTATATCTTAGCTAACTATTTCTGCATAAAATGAAATACTGGAAATTATGGAAATGACCGCAAATTCTGGAAAATTCTGTCTAAGCTCGAATTAAAAGCTGAACGACATACTGAAAGGAAGTATGAACGAATAGTGCAAATGGCCGACCGAATGGATTTTGAAGGCATAAATTGCATAAAAATGCAATAAATTATATGCTATAAACAACAAAGTGTCACCTACAAGAAAACAAATTACTTTTTTGCAGAAATGAAATGACTTACAGGAAAACGTAATAGATGTATGCAAAAATGAAATGACTTAGCTGCAAATGTAAAAATAAAATACTAAATATACACAAATGGAATCTCTGATTGTTGAGGGGCCCTTCTAAGAAATCAATGATTTGAAACTAACTCAGCTCAATTGCCAATAGAACATCAACAGTTAAAAACATAGACTGTTTATTAAAATTGGAACGAAGCTTATACAACGTTTTTCTCTCCTCCCTATGTGCATGTGTTTCTCAACCAAAGACAACTTTTTATAGTGATTACAATGGAGAGAAGGTCAAAATTTTCATTGGATGAACTCTCTAATAATAGAATGCCATGAAATTTGAAAACAAATTCCATTGATGAGTTAAACTGAACAAGTCGCTTTCCCACAAATCGTGGATGTCAATTTCCTGGATTCGCGCAACAGAACATATGGATACTTGGACGAGATGTAAAGTGAATATTTGCGAGTAGAATCTCATGAACCATGTGTTCCAGGTGGGAAATAGAACCCATATTTTTGTTTTTGGCGTGAATGCGTCCAGATAGGAAAATAAATGAATCTCCAGGTGTGAACGATGGGTTAAATGACCTGCAACTGAAATTTAACTCACAAATCTGATTCTAGGCTGAATTTCAGCTAGGTTGTTGTTTGATTTAATTGTTGGATGCTGAGTTTAATTATGGCTAGGCTATGTGATAGATTCCATTTCCTTTTTCGACGTGATGGGTGCGCTCCTCCTCTTCACGGCGTACAAATTCTTCTTCACTGTGCGTGAATTCCTCTTCACTGTGTGTGTGTTAATTCTGCATATTCGCTTGCCTGTACAAAACATAAAATATGTTAGTTACCAAAACATGAAATGGTAATATATATATTAAATATGAAGTCTTAAAGCAAGTGGTTTTATAAAGAGATCATATATTAACCCACTCCAAAATGAATAAAAGGAGATTGGCCACATGACATATGGTTTTAAATAGTTAATTAATTATTACAATCCATGTCATAATCCACTTTATGGTTTGGTTAATTTAATATGAGTGGGTTTGATATATTTTTTTTGATATTTAATTCCCATTTTTTTAATATTTTTTTCATTTTCTTCTTTATTTAATTTTAAACCAATGCTCAAAGCTCATCATCACTCGTGGTTTCCGCATGTGTAGGTATTCACAAGACTGATGAGAAATAGAAGGTGAGGATAAAACAAACTAAGAACCTAATAAGAAACATGCCATTAAACCTAGTGTGGAACTTAGGACCGGAAGAAGAGCTGAATGAAAGGTTAGATGAAGTACCGAAATGTTTATCTTTTACACAATATTGTGTTTAATACATTAAAAATAACATATTAAGATTCATTTAGGTTTAAGTATTTTAGTTGATGAAATACAATAAAAGATAGCCCTTTTTAAGGATAGTTGTATCAAATTATAGTAAATCGGAGGGAAACTAATGTAAATAAAAATCATTATAAAAGACAATTATGGAGCCCAACAGAGAGGGAGATAGTGTAGGGGGTTGTTTCTTCACCCGAGAGATTTTTGCACAATAGTGACAGCTTCCTATTATTATACAGGACTATCCATATGTGAGCATGGACTACCAGGGAAAGCTAGAGATGCTTCGACCTCTAGGGAAGGTCTGGGGACCTGGAGGTATGTATGCATGAATCTTTTGTGGTTGCATACATATATAGTTTACTAGCTTAGTGGTAGCTAGATCATGTGTGCAATAGATACTGATGAAATATTGTGTGCATGTGCAGACATGGAAAAACACCCTCGAGTGGGGTACCAATGACACAGGGGAAGGGTGGAGGGTTTAGATCCACCCGCTCATGGGAATAGACAACGACGGAGTACGACATTGGACTCACTGCGATTGGACGTAGATAGGTTGCTAGAGGGGATCATTGACGATGGATAGAAATACCTTGATAATGATCTGATCTCTGCATGCTACAGGGCTCCTCTAGAGCGGATCGCTCTCATGAGGAGGATCACGGTTGCTTCTGAGCATGTCAGAGCAGCGACACATGGTGACGTGCTGGTGGAGGAGGAGAGCTCCAATGAGGAGGAGGACCAGACAAGAACACAGTGTTAGAGGAGGATGACTCAGACTAGCAGCCTGTGATGTTGTCCCCATTGTGGTAATTGAGCATGAGGATTTTTGTATGATATGTATGATCATCCAAGAAATCCTTTAGAGCTTCTCATTTTGTACTGAACATTATGATATATATATATATAGATGCATGTGGATGCATCTTTTTGTGTGTTTTTATGGGTTTTGTATGAGTCCTTTTTATTATTCATTAGAGGAAATTTCAACTCAAAATGGGCCTCCTAAAATGAACTAATAAAATAATAGTTAAAATAATAAAATAATATTTATTAATTTTGGAGGAAGAAAATAAAAAAACTACTTTTTTGTTTGTATTTTTGACATATATCCCTATGTTTTAACTCAAATTTCGATCGGGAGAGCTCATTGGATGCGGAATTAAATTCCGCATCCAACGAGTACCCACTCGGCATACTTTTGACGGAGCCCGCTACCCCAAAAACAAGAAATACCTGAAAAATGGAATGATGACATCATCATTCCATTTTTTCAGGTATTTCTTGTTTTTGGGGTAGCGGGGTCCGTCAA